>PVLD010027740.1:0-20342 GCA_004027595.1 Dinomys branickii
CCATCCACAGAAGACTGGATTAAAAAATTGTGGCATTTTTATATAATGGAATATTATTCAGCTATAAAGAAAGACAGTTTTGGGGACTTTGTAGGCAAGTGGTCAAAACTGGAGTCCATACTCATAAGTGAAATAAATCAGCGGTACATGTGCAGGCAACGTATTGTATCACTGGTGTAAGAACCTGAGGGTGGGAATACAAACTAAGAGACATGAAGGAAATCTGTTCAAAAGCAAAGAACAGATGGGACAAGGGAAAGGAGAAAAGAAAGAGGCAAAAATGTATGTATGTATATATGAATATACATATGTGCAGGAGGGCTAACATGGTTCTACTATTGTATTATATCACTTAATGCTAAGGAATAATTGATGACGGGGTATTCGATCAATCTTGTATGTCCGTATGTGTTATCCTAAACACACACTTCGAAGATATCAATATGCAAAGCAGCAACTATTGTTGGGTTGTTTTTTTTTTTTGTCTTTGTTTTTTTGTTTTTTGTGTTTTTCTGTTGTTGAGATGATTAATTGTCTGACCAATTTTGCATGTCTGCATCTGTGTTCATGTATATACACTTTGAAGATATCCATAGGTAAAGCAACAACCATTGTTGAGTCCATGTCACCTTGTCTGTTAATCAGTTTTGATTGTACTATTTTTTATGCTAATTTGTGTCTGTTTGTTAATATGTTTTTGTGCTTTTATTTTAAAAAAAAACAAATAATACTTAACATGTTCATATACAAAAGAATGAAATTGGGCATCATTTCACACCAAAACCTTGAAAACAGGAAAAACTTCATTTTACCAAAATGTGTACAACTACTATAGGAAAACATAGGAGAAAAGTTCATGTATTGGTTTTAGAAATGAAGTCATGGATATGACACCAAAATCATAGGCAACAAAACTAAGAATAGACAACTGGAACTACATCAAACTAAAAACTTCTGCACCCCAAAAGAAAAAGAAAACACAGTATAAAAGGCAATCCATGGAACTGGAAAAAATATGCCAAACATACATCAGATAATGGTTTCATTGCCATAATATACAAGAAAATGATATCCCTCCATATTAAAGAACCACTAACCTCATTTAAAATTTGTCAAAAGATGAGAGTGCACATTTCCTAAAAGATAGTAATATAAATGACCAAGAAAGACATGAATTCTACTATACCTCAAGATCATGAAAACAAAAACCACCATGAGATATGATTTTATAACTAGGAAAATTATAAAGAAGACAAGCAAAAGGTAAGTGCTAGCAAGGAAAGATAAATTGAAATCTGTGTGTACTGTTGGTGGAAATGTAAAACTATGTAACAACTATGGGAAACAGTGTTAAAGTTTTCTAAAGGTTAGAAATAGATCTACTGTATGATCCAGCAACCCCACTTCTGGCAAAATATCCAAAAGAAGTGAAATCACGACCTGAAAATATACACACCCATCCATGTTCATTAGAGCACCGTGGTTGGATGACAATCTAGAGCAGGGTAGGTTTTCCATACTGATTTCAGTTTATCACTAGCCCTGGGATTAATGGATCATATTAAAAGTAAGCTGAGTTTTTGAAGAAACTGCATACTGCTTTCCAGCATGACTATCCTAATTTTCAGGGCCACAAATGTCATACGAGTGTTCCCTTCTCTCCATCCTCGCAGTGTACTTACTACCGCTAACTATCTCTGGTTTTCCTTTTTAGTAATAACTGTTCTGTGAGGGTGATTTCTCATTCCAGTTTTGATTTACATTCCTGGTTTTGATTTGCAGTAGTGAGACTGAGCATTTTTCATATATATTTTGACTATTTTTATATCTCTTTTAGAGAAATGTTTATGCAGATCTTTTGCCCATTTTTAAATCAGATTACATTTTTGCTCCTGGGTGATTCCAGTCCCTGCCAGGACTTGTGATATGAATATTAAACTCTTAGCAGATGTCTAGTTTGCAAATATAATCTCTCACCCTAAAGTGTGTCTCTTCAACCTGTTAACATTTTTCCCATCACAGTGAAATGCTATTGGGCTGGGGACATAGCGCAAGGGAGCTGTTGCTTACCTTACAAACATGAGGTCATGAGTTCGATTCCTGGTCCATAACAAAAAACCAATTACCAATGAAATGCTATCGAGTCACTGAAAAGATGAAATTCTGTCAAGTGCAACAACATGCATAAACTTAGAGGACATTACGTGAAGTAACCCAAACACAGATACTGTGTGATCTCCCTCCCCTGTAGAATCTGAAACAAGGTTGATCTCATATAATTAAAAATACTAGGCTAATAGTTACAAGGGGTTGCAGCATGTAGGAGGGAGTGATAAGGAGAACAAGACTATTACTAGGTATAAATGTACAGTTAGAAGGAATGAATTCTGCCCTTCTCTGGATTGTCATCCTACCACCGTGCTGTGTTCTATCACACTGTGGGGTTGCTATAGTAAATAACAATGTGTTATATATTTCAAAGCTGGTGGGAGGATTTTGAACATTTCATCATAAAAAATGATAACTGATGAATATGCTAATTATCCTGATTTGAACACAATACAATGTTTACATGTATCAAAGCATCACATTGCATAATGTAAATTCATCCTATTATTATATATCAATTAACCATAAAATTAAAAAAAGAAACACTTTATACGTACAATTGAGTTTAATTCAGCCTTAAAATAGGACATTTTCCCTTGTGACACTATCAATGAGTGCAGATGATACAATGGTAATGAAACATGTCAATCACAGAAGGACAATTACTGCATGAGGCATCTAAAATAGTCAAACATAAGGCAGAATTTACAATGGTGGTTGTCAGCAAATAGCCAAGAGGAAATTGAATGTTGCTCAATGAATATACGGTTCAGTTATGCACTGAATATGTTTTAGATTCTGCTGTGCAACATGGTGCCTTTAGTTAACAATATAATGTTATGCAAATAAACTTGTGTTGAGAGGGTACATTGTGTTAATTGTTGTTACCACAAACAAACAAAAAACGCAAAGACATATGCAAAATTTGAAGATGTCTGTTACTTTGGCAATAGGGATATTAACACATTGTGTGCATATGTTTATATCATCACATTTTATGTATTATATATATAATTTTTTGTATTGTCATTATACTTCAATAAAGTGTTAAGGGGGGATAGTGGAGAGTGATGGCCTTATTTGCTTTTTATGCCATAATCTAGCAACGATTGATTTTTCAAAAACTATTGCTTTAATTATATTTTCCATACACCAAAATAGCACCAGTTTATCCCTCACACCAATCTATTTACTATCTGGAATAGCTGTCAGCATTATTATTTAATTATTTGTTACTTGAGAAAATATAATACAAAGATAAAACACAATTCTATGGTATGTTTTAAAAATGCAAATTGCACAATTATTTACAGATTTGCTGGGTTAATTTTCATTCTTCTTGTTTGGACAGTTTCCTTTTAATTTTATGTATCTACCCAGAATAACTCAAAATTCTCAACATGATAATAGTATAAGAATAAGTGGATAGGCTAGGACACAAGTTTTTATTTGTTATCAAAGAAAAAAATTAATTGTGATAATTTTCCTCTTCAACAGTCTTCATTATATTATATTTATTATATTTATTTATATATTTTTATTATATTTTATATATATACACTTATTTTCAGTTCTCATATCCTGCTACTTATATTACCTTCCTATGATGTTTTCAGTAAAAAATAATTTCCAGTTAAAATTGGAATTAATAAATATTTATACCTGTTTCTTCCATATTCAACACATATGGAAAGAAAAAGGACTTTGGTGGTGACATAAATTCACACACACAAAAGCCACAAGTACCAGAAAAGAAAGGAAAATGGCCCTAGGAACATTGGGGAAGATAAAGAACAAACGCTAAAGATGCGCTGAGGTTGTGGCCCTCTGAAACATCCTCTGCATGAACTTCTCTAGCAGAGTAAGGTGGCCAAGAACAGTGCAACCATTGTTAAGAGCCCACAATGCCTGCATTCAAATTTTGATTAACCATTGGTTATGTGACCATACAGAAAGTGGATTTCCTCTTCTATTTCAGTCTCCTCCACTGTAGCATAAAGCCAATATGTTAGAAACTACTACCTACATGTTGCTGTTTTCAATATTTAAATCGCTAACAAGGGAATTTCTTACAGTGTCTACAAATTTGTTATTTCTCAGAATACTGCCAGATTCCAGGCCCTGGAGCCCACATGAACTGTCACTGCACTCAAGCTTTGAATTTTCAGCATGCTAACAGAAGTGCTCTCAGTAAACACCACAAGACAATGAAACTGTGGGTAATGATGGATTTGTTAATTAACTTGATTATTGTTTTAATTTCAAACTGGAATTGTTTGAAAATGTGGAATGTAGATATATATCATTTGTATTTGTCATTTATGTATCAATAAATCTGGAAAGGAAAAGAACTGGTAGGAAGATCTAAAATGACAGTCACAAGATTCAAAGGATATTTGCCAAACAAATGCGTGAATATAGGCCACTATTATTTCAGAATCTTGGGGTTGAATCAGCTTATTGCTGATAGCTGTGGCCTGAGGGACAGTTACGTGTATTTCACATATTAAGAGTTCAAATGTTTAGGCAGTGTCAATATTTGTTAAGTGCACAAGTCTTGAAATTGACAATTCAGAAGCTAAATACTGCCTCTACCTTTACAGTTTTAGCCAATTCTCCTTACCTGTACAAATATCTGATCTCCCACATAGAGTTAATATTACCACATAGAGTTTCTATAAAGCATTTAATAGATTTGTTGGCATACAACAAACACTCTCAAAAGAACAGCTAAAATAGCTACTAAAATGTTTAAAACCTTTATATATTTCTCAAGAATTTTCCAAATTTGTATCTTACCCCAACTGGCATACAAGAGGTACACAAAAATTATGCTCTAACTTTGAATATAATTATTTTCCACAGTTATTTGGCCATTTTCCCATAATATGAACCCAGTGAGTTCTAAGGAAAGACATTCATTGTCTCTAAGGCAGTCACAGAACATTCTTTTTTTTCCTCTGTATAGAATCTCAGAGTGTACATAACAAATGGATTAACATCAAGCATTATGGTTTAGATCCGCAGTGTCACCCAAAACCTCATATACCCAAATGTAGGGCTTTTTAGAACATGACTGGATCATAGGAGCACTATAGCTGAGTGTGCTGTTGCAGGGTGAGGCCTCATCAAAAAAGGTGTGACCTGGTAGACTGTGTCTCCCTTCCGGGCCCCTCCCTTCACACCCTGCTTCCAACTGCAAAGAGCTAAACAGCTTTGTTCCACCTGCCCTTTCTGCTTCACCTTTTCTGCCCTGGAGCCAGCTCACCATGGACTGAAACTTCAGAAACTGTGGGTCGGAATAAACCTCTCCTCATTTAAATTGTAGTTATCAGATTCTATATCTCAATGCCAAAGAAAGTGACCAAGACATCGACTTCATCTACACCTAAGAATGTCAAATTTTGACTTATTTCCTAAAGTTTTCTGTTTCAACTGAAGGTGGCAGGGGAGGACACTGGAGCATCCCACATAGATAAAATAAATCTTTAAACATAAAACATTCTGGCGGTGATTTAGATGTTTTTGCTGTTGATTTTAAATCTGACCCATTTGGACAAATATTTAAGTGAAAAAGTATATAGAAATATATTTGAATGTGATGTGGAAGTAGAAGTGAGGATTAGTAGAGTAGATTCGGCATGTTAGTTATATGAAGAAAAAGCAAAGTAATTAGAAAGAGAGAACACTTACATCCAGAAAAGTTACAAAATATCTTGTATTATTGAGTATTTTAAACTAATTAGATTATGCCACTGAGAATTATCTGAAATATCAAAATCCATATCAAAATATTTTTATGCATTGCAATAAATTTATTCTTGTCATTGGAGAAGTTGAATGAATTTTATAAATCTATTTTGATAAAAATGCACGTAGCTACCTTTTTCAAAGTTATAAATATATTTTGAACAAATGTGCACTAATACCTTTGAATAGTGGATACATCCTCAACTATAAATAACAGCAATACATTTTTTCAGTTCCTCTGCTTTTCTTTGCAATATTGTCTGCATGCAAGTAATAAATATTTGAAGCAACATTAGTTGCATCTGCTAAAAAATATTGTCCTAGGGATTATAAAAATCATGGTTTATTTTACAGTGACAAGATAATTTTATTACTTAAACTGAATGGGAAACTTGTATGAATAAGAACAGACTTGATTGACAAGAAAAAATCTGTGGTTGGTATCATACAAAGATAAATTTCTTTCAAATGATAAATATGGATAATTAAATGATAGCTTATCTACATGTGCAAATATTTCATAATATGTTGGCATATCTGTTTTATATTCAATATATTTATACAACTTTTTAGCACTAAACTTCATAATTAACCAATATACATGTATGGACCCCTGAACCAAAAATTTACTGCATGCTACTCAAAATTTCATGTTTGGTTGACATGTAATGTGAAATTGCTGGACAATTGCTGAAATATTTTTCCACTCTATGAAAGAATCAAGGAATGTCATTGAACTAGTCTTTTTTCATGGTCTTGTAAGAGGTCTTTTTGTTATCACAACTGACATTTCTGAAAATTAGATTTATATAAAATTTATCAGAGTCCCCTCTATTAATAAGTTGTATAGGTGAGAATACATACCATGACATTTGTACATCTTTTGGAAGAATATCCTATTTAAACATAATAATCTAGTATGGTATACTAAGAGTGCTATTTGTTTTTTAACTGAAAATATATTCAGATTGACTCACTAAATTTCAAGCTTTCTAACATATTGTTATTATCAGAAATGAATTTTTTCCAGCTAAACACAAACTAACTAGATAGAAATGTTTTATACTTCATAAATAAATTCAGGAAATCCCTTAAGAAACACATTTTAATCAATTCTGTAATTCCACCCATTCTACAGAAGTTGCACTTAACCTTGAATTTCCTGAAAATAGTGTATAAAACCACAGATTAAAGGTCCTCAAAGTAGTGCCTGAATGCCCCAGCAGTTATACCCCTGGTGTTCTGTGGATTACGTTAGCTACAGGAAGATAGGTGCAAAGTGGACTCCAAAATTTTTGCAAATAATAACTTTATATATGTTTGTGTTTGACTTTGTATTCAATTACTGAGTGGGAGAGAGGAACAGTGTGAAGTAAAGAGAAAAGTGGAGCTCCAAAATCCATTTGAAATAGACAGAAATAAAATTTTAAAAACTGACTATGTGTTCGTTCTATTCTCTACAGCTCTTCTACCAAGCTTCCTTCCAGCATCTCTAAGAACTGGCAATAAAATGATCTCTTACTAGTTCCCCTTCAAAGGTACACAAAGGCTACTCTTGCCAAACACATCACTTACTCAACTCCATAAACCAGCCTCTGCCTATAGTAGATGCTGCAAGACTGAAAAGAGAATCTTCAGTGGAAGATATGTGGGCAATGGATTAATCACATGTTGATAAAGCCAAGAGGTAAGTTAGAAAAATTTATTATGATGCATTTACTGCGCATCATTATTTGCAAAAACTTCAGTTCTAACAAAGCATAATTTCACCTTGAAATTAGAGATTATCATTGGATGATGCTAAATTTACTTTTCTGTTGATAGGAAAGTATTCAAATTATTAGAGTATTATTTAAAACCATATCCTATGCACAACATTTTACTTTCCCAGAATAATTAATCCTCTTTCACAAAGTGGGTACCCAAATTTGATAACACTTAGTATACCAGAAGATTCAGATTTCTTTTAAAGATGTAAGTTATTCTACTTCATTTGATTTTAGGGATCACAATAGAAGTATTGTTTCTATCTGAAAGCTAGTTAGCTTCAATTATCAATTAGTATACAATCTACCTTACACATATATTTTTTCAGGGACTATGTCTTGATGATTTTGGTTTTCCACAAGACACTATATAGGACTACATACTATAAAACGCTCACAATTTTGCACATGCTGTCAAGGGAGTTTCTGAGAATATTCTCATGAAAATACTTATTTCAACTTGTGCTTTTAACAAGCGTTATTGCCTTTTGTCTCCAGCGGCTAAATTATTTGAACCTGATGAGTCTTATAATTGTCCTCAGCTCCCAAAATACCTCCATTAGGAGAGACTATTCCTGTATCTCCATTTAGTTTATGAAATATAAAGTGTTGCTATGTGATTCCTTCTCAATACCTGAGAGAGGAAAATATAAATGCTAAGTGCTCACTAGATACAAATCTTAAAAGGTCAGACTCATGACAAATGTTTCAAGTGTGCTCTCACTTAAAAAGGATTTTGAACCATCTGCTAATATTGTATTTTAACATTTAGAAACTTAGAGATGAAAAGCAGATCTTAAAAAATAGTCTGTTCCCTATTTACCTTATAAACTGAATCTGTAGGAGGAAACTAAAATGATATAATCCAGAGGACAGAACACACTGATCGTACTGGCAGTATAACCCTCTTGTGGACCCTCCCCAGTAATTTTAGGATTCTATCACAGAAGTTTGGTAGACATCCCGAATCACCCAAGACCCACACTGCTTAGGAACATATTAGATAAATATGACCAAACAAAAGAGATACATTTAAAGTAAGCAGTCAAAACATTCTATACATAACTAATAAAATAAAAGAGGAAATCATTTTGACAAATATTCAAGTGTAATGTCGCTTTTGGGATATATTTGTATTTCATGACACTGAAATTCCCCCATATTTTAGTAGTCATAAAACTTTTCTTGTTGCCTTACTGCGTATTTGCAGTCTAATCAACTGCTGGGTTCTTCTGTGGGCTAGTGTAGTTTAGAGTTAGAGAAAAATACTGAAAGACGCTCCAAAATGAAGGTTCATTAACTCAAGGAGGATATAGATAAAAGTAGCTAAGAGACAGTAGAGAAATGCAGAAATGTGCTTATTTGGGGGAAAGAAGACTGAGCAATACTTGCAGATTTGGGAAAGAGTCGCTGGTAAGAGGTAGTGGTAAACCAATAGAGAGATGGAAGTAAAATAGTTCTGTTGAGTCATAAGTGAACAATTCCTTTGAAAATTTTTGCAATAATTTAGAAAAAGAGTATTTTTCAATGTATTTGAATATGTAACAAATTTTTCTCAAATGTAACATTCTCCAAGTTTTGGTGCTTGGGAAAGTATTTTATGTCAAGTGCACATGTTTAACCCAAGCCTTTTTTGCAATGATGGGGGGAGACTTCTAACTCATTAGACTAATTTGTAGTATTCTGTTCTACAGGGTTATTCAAATGTTATGATTCTATGATTCTATTTACAGAGTTGAAACCAATCTAGACAACGGGTTTATTCCCCAAAATAGGTCATCTTTATTGATGAGGGATAGTTATTATAAATCTGAGCAACCCAAAACTTAAATTCTTTGATTTCCTTTGAATATTGTAAAGCTCTTTAAAATGCACTGATTTTGAGTTTTTCTAAGAATATACAGCACTCTCCTAGAGATATCAAAAAATTCACACAGATAAGTAAGGTGTTATTTCAGATGTTTTAGATTATTTTGTGTTGATTTGCTTTTGCTTTTGCTTTTGCTTATCCTCTGATGAGATATTCAGAGTTCATTATTAATTGTTTTCTTGAATAAATGACTACTCTCAGTCAAATTTATAAGACTATAGTGTTAAAAATTCTTACTGATAAATGTTTGTAGTACACAGTGACTACATTCAGCTATGATACATGCACACATAGAGTTTTGGTGATTTTTGCTAATCCTTGATCATTCTCCCTCCTTCCCCTTTCCCATCCCTACAGAATCTACCTTTCTGTACCTTAACATGGTTCTTTTATTTTTCCCTTTAAATTACTTATATTTTATCTGTCTCATTTTAGCGAAGCTATGTAATATTTAACCTTCTATGTCTGAGTCATTTCAATAGGTATTATGGTCTCAAGATTTATCTATTTTCCCACAAATGACACAAATCTATCCTTCTTTATGTCATACTCTATACAGAAAATTTTTCTGTATCTTTTCATTTATTGGTGGGGTATTTAACAATTGTAAACTGTACTGCTATGAACACGAGTATGCATGTAGCACTGTAATCAGATGGCTTTAGCTCTTTTGGGAAGATATCCAGTGGAAGTATAGTTTGGTCAAATTCCATTGTAGCTTTTTTAAGGAACGTTGATATCTCTTTCCACAGGGATTGTAAGAATTCACATGCTTACCAGTATAACAGAAGAGGACTTTTACCCCATAATTTTGTCAGCATTTGTTGTTTTTTGAATCCTCGTTAATAGCCATTCTCACTGGATTAAGGTGGAATCTCAGCATTGTTTTGATTTGCATATTACTGAGTTTTATGCACTGTGAGGTGATAAAATGGAAAGTTTCAATCCCATCTTAGATATCCGTGTTTTGCTGAAGTAAAAACATCTTTGAATTCCAGGGTCTTCGCACAGCACATACTTGTGGTGGTGTTCATGCAGCCTGTCTGCTGTTGGTCTCTGGGTAGCGGAGTTGGTGGGGGCTCTCTACTGATTTTGGTCGCTGCTTTTGTATCCAGGCTGATAGAATTTCCATCGTGGTACATTCTTCTGTGGTTACCAAGGCCAAAAATTACGATATGGTTAACTTGTCTATGGCTTTCAACATGCCCACCTCCATGCAGTTACAATCATTATGTTTCATTGTTAAAATCAAAGCAAATGACAATACTTATTTTGCAGGCAGCTGGTTAATTCAAACCTTGCATCGTTCCAAGATATGGACAAAACCAGAAACATATGCTGAAATATATGAATAATTTATACATCCTAAAATAAAGAAGACATTTTCTATAGTTGCTACATATAGCAACAGGCCAAAACAAGTAGAAATTTTACTGAGAAGGGAATTTTAATAAAGAGCATGGAAAACACATGAAAATTTTAGTTTCAAATGCTGGTAAAGGAAAGCTAGTTTTCTACCATTGAGCTAGTAACAACACTAAAGTAACAGTGCCCATAGGTTCCATGTATGCTGTGTAAATTCCAGAATTTGCAATATGACAAAAATATTCTCAGATCATTATCATTTGACTCAGCAAGAAAAGGTGTTTATTTGAGAACACACAACATCGTGACTCAATTATTAAGTTTCCTCTAGTGAAGGATTCTTCAGTGTTTCATTTCCTTTTATAACCTCTCTTACCTTTGTCTTTTGCTGGTTTTCTTGTTTGTTTGTTTGTTTGTTTTTGCTTATGGTTTAGAAATCTCAGAGAATGCTCACCAGTGACCTACTTTGATACAATTTCCTAAGAAACATTTTCAGCAGCATCTTGCAGAATCTATTCTTCCCTTTCATGACATTTGCTTTCACCAGGCTACCGTATTCCAGCTTTGCTTGTACGATCATGTCCACATTTGATATACAATATGTTCTCTTCCTTCCCTGATAATCTTGTTAAATCTTCCATGTGCCTTTCAGAAGGATCTTGCATAATGTCTCTTCTGTGTCGCCTTTCATGTTACCAGTCAGGGCCATCCTTAATTTCATTGTCTTCTTCCTATCTGCCCTTAGTTTCTTATGTTCACATTAAATAAAAGCTTCTGTATTATCAAAGCTGTATCTAGAATTCTCTTACAAAGCTAAGTGGCAAGGAAAAGAGGTAACCTGGATGTTGGGAAAAAAATGAGGGAAAGAATTTTAAGTGTTCTATCCCTAAACTTAGTGCAGAAATTGAGACAAGGCATGCCTGACATATACTTGGACTTGCACTGAAATGTCTTCCATCAGTCTTCATGAGCAACTTAAGCCATAGTATCACATTCAGTGTATTTAGAAATTTATTTCTTCCATCAACATTAATTAATCAGAAAAGGAATGCAGTGTGTAGAGCATCACTTCAGATCGCCATGGATTTTGTGTACTTCTCTGGTGTGAGCAAATGATCTTCTAGTGAAGAAAATATATTGTTCAATTGAAAGGAATGATAACAAACTGTTTCATTTCTCTGTGGAAAAGCAGAGATGAGCTGGAAAAAAATATTAATAGATCCAACCCCACCGTCATCATATCCTTGCCCATTTGATAAAATAATGACATATAATTTCTTTAAAATGTGGAGATATTATCCCTCCCAATATGATTTTTCTGGGGTTGATGTAACTAAATACCACAAAGTTAGTGGCTCAAACAATAGAAATGGATCATTCCATGGTTCTCATTATGCAAAAGTTAAGATAACATGTGAGTTTTTTTCTATTGAGGGATGTAAAGAAAAACTATATCCCACGACTCTCTCCTGTCTTGGGATGGTGTTCTGGCAATGCATGCAGTACCTTTGGTTCCACTGCCTTATCCCAAACTGCGCTTTCATCTTGCTATGCATGGACCCGTATCCAAATCATCCTTGATTGTAATGACACTCATCGTTACCTGCACTACTCTATCTTGTCTCCTCTTAACTAATTCCATCTATACTGCCTTTACTTCCAAACAAGGGCACATTCAAGTTTCTTGGGATTAGAACTTCATATTAATTTTACAAGACCATATAACACTAATGACTGCACTTCTATTTCAGATAGTATTTTAATTCCATGTTTAGCCTTGTCTCAAAGTCTAGCCATCATTAGAATGATGCGAGAGGGCTTTACAATTGCCTATCACAGAGCTCCATTCCCAGAAACTGTTCTTCAGATTGACCTAAAGTGGGACTTCAGTACTGATATACTTTTAAAAGGCCCAGGACTACTCTTAAATGCAGAAGAGATGAAGTACTTCAATCCCAAAATCTAAAGGAATTTGGTCTTTTAACACCAAACCATCCAGCAGTTTTGAATGAGACATCTGTTCCCTCCAGCTTCATATTATGGTCCTATGTATGAAGCTTTCATCTAGTTCAAAGATGCAGCACATTTTTTGTAGAAAGCCACTAATCCATCTAGGTTTGAACTGAACTCTAAATTCTTGTTGCTTTCAATCTTTCTCCAACTGGACAAATGTATGTTTTACTGTCCAGTGCAAGGCTAGTACTTACAGCATTAACTAGCTGGTAGAGCAAAGACCCTGGTCAGTCAGATCAGACTAATCAGAAGAAAGCAGCCCTACACACAGACAAGACTTTTCAACATATGTTGGCAGTAGGTCAAACTTGGGGATGTGTTTGCTCCCCTGAGAAACTGGCTCTCATTACTCTAATTATTCATTTATTGATTTGTAAAGGAAAACATCACTGCTAGGTCACTCAACCAACCATGATCCCATGGATTAGTCTCAGCTCTAAATCATCCTACACAGCAAAAATTGTTGTGTTTTCCAAAATTTTGCTTACCTAACTAAAAAAATCTTTACTTTGAAAAATGAAAGTTTTAGTCTGAGGGCTAATTTATTTTTAATGGATGACTCAGCCTCACTACACCTGCAGCATTCCTCATATTCACTCCATAATGCAGAGGCTAAAAGATTGAATGGCTCAGGAGAAAGCAGCAACTTGTAGTTTCAGCTCTATCTTCCCACATAATGGTTCCAAAATGACTTCAATTCCCTTGGTTTTTATTGACATAAATCAAGGGACAATTTCAGTTACTCAAGATAAAGTTCTCAGGTAAATCAGAGAGGCAGGAGCCAGCTCATAAAGACTATGAATTGTGCTAAACTCTTCTCTTCTTTTCATGAGCTACATTCTTTTTTATTTTACTAGACCATGAAAATATAGTAAAATAGTTTTCTAATAAGGTATCTAAATGATGTACATGTTGGCATAAGGCCAAATCATCTCAAGGAGCTAAATTTTGTTGAGTAAATTTTTATTCCCTGACCATGAACTCTCTTCAGAATGTTGAATGTTAAAATTGAGCAATCTTTCTTTAAAATAGCTATCAAGAGTAAGAGAAGGTGAAATAATATATCTTCTGCCAACTCTCTAGGTAAAGAAGATCTACTTTGTCTATCAGTTCAGCTCAAGGGAAGTTTAATATTATTTCCACTACTGTAATTTATCACAAAGATCATCAAATCTGAAAGAACCTTCCCAGAAAGATGGAAACTAGCTGCCTTACTATAATCTAAAAATGCATTATTATGGACATAGGAATCAATTTTTTTCTTTTGGTGTAAACTCTTTCCCAAAAGGTATCATGGTAGTCCTTGTGATATCCAATACCTTGGGTGTCCCGACCCGCAGATAGTCATCGAAGGCTCTAGAGGGAGAGTGGAATGAAAAAGAGACAAGGGGCACAAGAAATGGAGACAAGACAGGAGTCTGATCAAGCCTCGTTTATCGAGCGGAAAGCTTGGGCTTATATATATGTGGGAATGGGGATTGACGTCAGTAGGTAACTAGGCAACGGAGGGAGGTCCAGACATCACCGAGGGTGGTGAGAGCATCAGGCGATATTACGTAATTAACAGGAAATTGACCATATACAGAAGTCACAGGAAACTAACCATATATGGAACCTACAGGAAACTAACCATATATGGAAACTGGAACTTAACTCTCAAGATGGCTGGTAATTTACAAAATGGATGCCCACCGCAGGTCTTTCAGTGGTATAAGATGGATGCAGACCGCAGGTCTCTCAACGGTCTCCCACAGGTCCCCCTTTTTTATTTTATTTATTAAAAGACCAAATCTCCTTGAGGGGACTGTGCCTATCTTAGGTCAGGATGCTTTCACGTGGAACCAAACTATACCTTACCCGTCACTGGAAAGCAAGGCAGCAAAAGGCCCAGTTCCTGTCTTAGGCAGTGGTTGATAAAACACGTGAGCCTCCAGTTGCCCATCTCTGGCTATCCAGTCCAGCGCACCAAGGTGAGAAAGCTGAAACAGCCCATCAATGTTTCTGGGCACTGTTACGATTTGCTTTCTCGAGGTCTCTATCAATCCTGTGATAATGGACCTGAATCCGTTTCATTTCAATAGCATCCAGTACATTGGTCACTTGTTGTTTAATAAGAACCACCAATCTTTTGATTTTGTTTTTTGCTTTTTTTGTTTTTTGTTTTTATTTTCTGGTACCAGGGATCGAACTCAGGACCTTGCGCTTGCCAGGCAAGCGCTTATGCCACTGAGCTATACCCCCAGCCCCCCACCAATCTTTTGAAAATACAGGGTCCAAATAGAATAATTAATAATAACACAATTAAGGGTCCTAACAGAGGGAGAAGATAGGGTAAAATTCCATTCCACACGCTCCAAAGTGGATTTTCGAATAATTCTCTTCGTTTTTTACCAGATCTTCTTTAAGCCTTCTTATTTTGTCTCGAACGATGCCAGACATGTTTACATAGAAGCAACAGCATTCCTGTAAAGCCAAACAAATCCCTCCCTGTTCTGCAGTTAAAAGATCTAATCCTCTTCTATTTTGGAGGACTACCTCCGCCAAAGAATCTACCTGATCTTGAATATCTTGAATAGCGCTAGACAAAGCTTGGACTTCATCAACTATTTGATTAGAAAGCTTGTTATAAGAATGTACAGCAACTCCTATTCCTGCTGAACCTGTAATTAGAGCTCCTGAGATTCCTAATCCTACTAATAAAGGAATAAATTGAACTACTCTTTTAGCTCTCTTAAGATGACCTACAGCATAATCAAAACTGGGAATGGGAATAGGTTCATCCCTAGGTATGATTTTTATATCAGGTAATAAGGTAGCTATAACACATAATCCTGTCCAATTATCAGGTAAAAAGGTAAAAGCTAGATTTCCTCCACAGACAAATACTTGACCTCTTGAAAGGTAAATAGAAGAACTATAAGTAATTGTTTGAATACAATCAGTAAAAGTAACGAATCCAACATCAATTGCATTTTTGTTGCTCTGAAAACTTCCTTGTATACAGGAGATAAATTTAACAGCTACAGGTTGAATTTTAAATGGTAAGCTTAGGGTGCAGTTAGGATGTGTAGGGTCTAAAACACTATATAGAGTAAAATTTGAAGGAATAGCAAGAGGTATGAATGTACCTTGATTTATGCATAGCCAACATTTCTTAGCTAATTTAGGATTAGACACATTAAAAGCCATTAAAGTAGCCATTAAAATATCTGAAGTTTGAATGTTTAAATCATTTTCTTGTAATTTAGAAAGTGTCAGAATATGATGATTAGTTTTTAAAGATTTTAAAGATATCTGTTTTATAACATTTTCCATACGTCTTTGTACATCAATTTCTCTAATTTTGTCTTGTGGTCCGCCACCATCAGAAATATGTATCGGGGCAGTTTTATTCCAGCACACCAGTTTACCTGGAATGTCATAGCATGAAGCCTGAATATATTTACGGCTTTTTAAAGTCCATGGAATATTAGACCAATCATCTCCAAGAGCATTAGTGGCAGTATGCTGCAATATGGCTGTAAAATATACATTATTATCTATTCCTATACATTCTTGTACTGATATATAACAAACAGAATGCATTGCAGCATAATAAGTAATACATTCTTTAGACATATTTTTGGTTGGCCATGGGGTATCACTGAAGGTTTGTAATAGCATTTATAACCTTGTAGATAAACTCCTTTTATGTTTTTTATGTATGTTAAGTAAGGTACTTTATTACCGCAATCTGTGTAACTGGTATATTGTTCAGGCTTAGTGGTAACAGTACCTCCCTCACAGTCACATGGGGCACCATATATGCCCTGTGTGGCCAACTTACCTTGCATTCTTTGTCTACTCCATTTTACCAATCCTTCCTGCCACAGGGAAGATTGAAGACCACTATCAGAAAGTTGCCACAAGGTGATTAGTACTCCCAATTTTAGGATCCAAGTTTTGGAATCCATTATGAAAGAGCTGTTTGTAATGCTTGGTGTAAAGGAATACTTAAACTTTTTCTTATACGATCAATTATATAATATTGTTTTGTATCAAATTTGAGTTTAGATCTTAGAACAGTTTTATAAAATTATTTATACTAATTTATTATGTTAATTTTATCATTTTATTGTTTATGTCCTTACCAATTCGATACCCAAAACATTCATTAAAGGCCATTAGGCGAGAACGGGCAGTTGGCCAGACCGCTCATCCTCGGGAATATTCTGTATCCGCCAGGAGCTCTCTGGCTGAACAGAATCTTAATTCTTGGGTTTTCTTAATTTTTAAGGACACAAACAAGAATTTGCAATTATACATCAATAGTATATATACAATAATATTTTTAGGATAATTCTTCATTCTCAGAACCATCATTCAATTTGTTTTGTGTTTGCTGTTTATAATCTATTTGTTTTATCAATCGTTCTGGTAACCACCTTGCAGATTTCATTTCTTTAGAGTATATACATACTGATCCTCGGCCCCAGATGAGGACCAGATCTGGACCATGCCACAAATTATTTATAGGGTCTTTCCATAGCACAGAAGCAAACTGTTTTTGTGTTTCTGTATGCCAGAAGCGAGAAGCTGCTGATTGTCCATTGGCATCCAAATTTAAAAAATTGAGAATAAATAAGGCATGAGAAAGAATATTTCTTGATGACCCCCTTGTGGGATACCATTCCCCCGTTTTTATTTTATTTATAGTAAGTTTTAGAGAAAGATGTGCTCTTTCCACTATTCCTTGACCTTGTGGATTATAAGGTATACCTGTAATATGTTGAATATTAAGACGTGTACAAAATTTAGAAAAAGCAGAACTGGAATAACCTGGACCATTATCGGTCTTTATCTGTTGTGGACATCCCAAGACAGAAAGAGCATTAAGGATATGACTAATCACATGTCTAGTAGCTTCACCAGATTGAAGAGAAGCAAAAATAAAACCACTAAAAGTATCTATAATCACATGAACATATTTGAGTGTACCAAATTCAGGAATATGAGTAACATCCATTTGCCATAATGCATTAGGAATTAGACCTCTAGGATTTACTCCAAGATGAGGAGTTGGAAGATGTATAGCACAAGAAGGACAATTTTTAACAATTTGCCTAGCTTGTTCTTTAGTAATATTATGCATCAGTCTGAGTGTTTGTGTATTAAGATGATGTAATTGATGTGTATTTTGTGCTAAGGTAACTTTATCAGTATCATCAGTAGAAGTGACAACAGCCAATAGAGAAACTGTATTTAAGCGAGTAGCTAAATCAGCTTTATGATTGCCTTTGACTAAAGGTCCTGGCAATCCAGAATGAGCACGTAAATGTCCAGTGAAAAAAGGATGTTTCCTCTTGGTTATAAGCAATTGCAATTGTCAAAATAGGTTTCCAGCATTAGAAACAGTTTTTATTTGACCAGCAGTTTCCAATAGTGGAACAGAATGTGCAAGGTAAGCACTGTCTGTATAAATATTAAATGATTGATTAGAAAAAACAACAATAACAGCATGTAACTCTGTCAATTGAGCAGAAGAACTATTTGTTTGAAATTGTACTGTTAAATGTTGATTGTGACAAACATAGGCAGCTATGCCCGTTGAAGAACCATCAGTAAATATCAATAAAGCATCTTTTAATGGATGCAATGTGGTGACTTTAGGAAAAGCAAATTCATGTTTATTAGCAAAATCAATAAGTTTATTTGGAGGATAATGATTATCTAAAAGACCTATATAAGAAGCCAAGGCAACAGGCCAAAACTCAGTAGTTTGCATAAGCCAATTGATTTGATCTTTAGTATAAGGTTGAACAATAACATCTGGTTCTTTACCAAAATAACATCTCCCTTGTTCTCTTCCCAGAATTATAAGATCAGATATCATTTTATAATATGGCTCAATAACTCTTTTAGGCGTAACAGGTAAATGAATCCACATTAAAGGCGCTATTTGCCAAAAAAGAGCAGTTGGAGATAATTGTGTATTACAGATAATATATTGTAAAAGTTTGTCATAATCCATAAATGTAACTGTTTGAGACAGAATAGCTTGTTTTACTATATGTATAGCTTGTCTACCTTCAGGTGTAAGTATACGAGGAGATGTAGGGCTGGCATCTCCATGTAAGATGTCATACAGAGGTTTTAATTAACTTTTAGAAAGTTTTAAATAAGGCATAAGCCAATTAATATCCCCAAGAAGTTTTTGAAAATCATTTAAAGTTTTAAGTTTATCTAATCTCAGTTCCAACTTTTGTGAAAAAGCCTGTGATCCTCTCATTTGAAAACCTAAATATGTATATGGATCTGTAAGTTGTACCTTATCAGGTGCAATTTGTAGCCCTTTATCAAATAGAGCAGATTGTAATTTTTTTATAACATTGAAGTACTTTACCACCATCTTGACCAGCCACTAAGATATCGTCCATGTAATGTATGATATAAATATCTGGCCATCGATCTCTTATCGGTTGCAAAGCTAGAGCAACAAAGGATTGACACAAAGTAGGGCTATTTGCCATGCCTTGTGGAAGAACACACCACTGGAATCTTTTTATAGGTGCATTAAAATTAGTAGCAGGCAGACTGAAAGCAAATCGCTTTTGATCATCAGGGTGTAATGGTATGGTGAAAAAACAATCTTTTAAATCTATTATGATTTTGAAATAACCTAAAGGTATAGCAACAGGTGAAGGAAGACCTGGTTGCAAGTCTCCCATCAACATTATGGTTTTATTTATTGCTCTAAGATCTTGTAACAATCGCCATTTACCTGATTTTTTTTTTTATGACAAAAATAGGAGTATTCCAAGGTGAATTACTAGGAATTATATGGCCAGCTTCAAGCTGCTCCTGTACCAGCTGTTGTGCAGCCATTAATTTTATAGAGGACAGAGGCCATTGATCGACCCAAACAGGTTCCTCAGATAACCATGTAATTTTTTTGCATGAGTCACAAAAATATCAATGGCCCCTATGGAAAATGGTCTAATCCTGCTCTATCTAATTTTGGAGTAGTTTCCATAGGTGCTGTTATCCTAGTATTATCCTTACCTAGGCCTTGACCTGGTATAAATCCGCTTCTCAACATTTGAGCAGTGACTACATCATTAGGGCTCCCCATAATCATACCAAGTTGAGATAACAAATCTCTTCCCCATAAATTTACTGGTAAACCAGATATAAAATAAGGTTGTATAGTGCCTTTATTTCCTTCCAAATCTTTCCAAGTTAATAATTTCGAACTTCTTTCTGGATTTTGACTTTGTCCTATGTCCTGTAGGTGAGTCATAGTGACGTCTAAAGGCCAAGCCTTGGGCCAAATCTCTTTTTTTTTTTTTTTATTTTAGAAACATAAAAGTACAAAAACATATTGACAAACAGACACCCATTATCATAGAAAATAGTACAATCACAACTAATCTATAGACAACGTGATATGGTCTCAACAGTAGTTGTTGCTTTATCCATTGATATCTTCG
>PVLD010027741.1:0-20342 GCA_004027595.1 Dinomys branickii
TGGCATTTTTATATAATGGAATATTATTCAGCTATAAAGAAAGACAGTTTTGGGGACTTTGTAGGCAAGTGGACAAAACTGGAGTCCATACTCATAAGTGAAATAAATCAGCGATACATGTGCAGGCAACGTATTGTATCACTGGTGTAAGAACCCGAGGGTGGGAATATAAACTAAGAGACATGAAGGAATTCTGTTCAAAAAGAGAACGGATGGGACGAAGGAAAGGAGAAAAGAAAAAGACAAAAATGTATGTATGTATGTATAGAGGAATATATATGAATATACATATGTGCAGGAGGGCTAACATGGTTCTACTATTGTATTATATCACTTAATGCTAAGCAATAATCGATGACGGGTTATTTGATCAATCCTGCATGTCTGTATGTGTTGTCCTGAACACACACTTCGAAGATATCAATATGTAAAGCAGCAACTATTGGTGTTTTTTTTGTTATTGTTGTTGTTGTTGCTGTTGTTGATGTTTGCCTGTTTTTTTTTTTTGTCTTTGGATTTTTGGTTTTTGTGTTTTTTCTATTGTTGAAAGAATTGATTGTCTGAGTAAATTTGCATGTCTGTATATGGGTTTATGTATTTACACTTCGAAGATATCAGTGAATAAAGCAATGACCACTGTTGAGATCATATCACCTTGTCTATAGATTAGTTGTGATTGTACTATTTTTTATGCTAATTGGTATCTGTTTGTCAATATGTTTTTGTACTTTTATTTTTTAAATAAAAAAAAGATAAATATGTCTTATTTTTCTCTTTAATCTCTTTAATAGCAGAAGTTTTCTTGCTACTGATTTAAATTTTTAATATATAAAATATTTGATGTAAACTCTGGTCATGTATGGATTGAAAACTAAGCATTTATTATATAAAAATTTTAAATTTATAGTTAACTCAAAAACTATATACTCTTAAATAATTAGCAGAAAGTACACATAGTTCATTTTTATCAGATGTGAAGATATATCAATTAAATATTTATTGGAAATAATAAATTTGGAAAATAGGACTCAGATTTATATTTTCGGATAAAGTGAAACTGATTACAAAGGAATTTATTTCTTTCTAAGTACCATCACTGATTACATGATGTTCTTCATGCTTATTAACCTTCATCCTAAATACCATGATTTTTTCTTTTAAATATTCTATGTGAAATATAATATTCAAATAGTTCGTCAAAATTCTATTTTTACTTAGTATTATATCAGATCCATGGCCCCATCCACAGTTTGTGGAATTAATTTGTAAGTGCTTCATAATATTAAGTTGCAATCAACTATGCAGTAATTTCTTAATGATATAAAATACATATCTTCATTTTGTATCTTTTTTGAAGGTATTCTGGAAAATATTTTTGGGATAGGGATTAAATATTATCTTTTAAATATCGTATTGAAATGCATTAGACTCCTTTATCAATCAAAAAATAGCAATCATTATCTTGTATAGAGAAAAGAAACGATAAGAATAATGTAAAATACTGATTTAAAGTGTTTATTTTGCCTAATATGGAACATTTTATCAAATGCAAAATTCTCAGACTGTATATTTTAAGACAAAATTCTTGATTGTATCTGAGGACAATCTCTTTTGAGATTTAGGAAACTCACTGTTAGTCCCTTCTCTCGGCATGGTAATGTTGCTCTTTTCTGTACAAAATCCATATAGTCCAGGCTGCTTTCTCTTAATTACCAATCATCAGAAACCTTCACACACTGGGCTCTTTGTTTGTCCCTCAGTAAAGTCAGGTGGCATGAAAACAGGTGTGGATCAAAAATGAAAGAGACACAATGCCAGCAAGAAGGACTCTTGAGTTGCCTGCAGGATGGTTATTTTGGGCAACATAGGAGACACCAGTAAAGGAAAAGTTGGTTAAATAAGTGTTCACTTACAGTAACTACTTATATATGATATGCAACTCTCTGAGTTGGTGTCTGAATCACAAATGCAGCTTCTTTGGTTCTCTGAACTGGCTTCTCTGCTGAGCTGGCAAACAGGCCTGGGAGGGCATGTGTTAGGCTGAGGCAGAAAGCAAAGGCTCACTTGGAGACTGGAATGTTCTTTGGAGAAAAAGGGAATGACAATCAGGGACACACCCTGATTTCTTAGACGATTGTGTCCTTCCTCTAATCCAGTCCCTAGAACTGCATCCGAGCTCAGAGGCATCCATGGGGTGTTCGGTGTGTGAAAATGTGCTGTAGGCTAACTCCTTCCTGCACTGTTGGGAGACAAAACTTGTCAGGTGGCATGTTCTGCCAGGAGGGCTGTGCCTGAGAGCAGTCCCTGGGTGGAGTTGCCACTCAACATTTCTTCTCAAGCAAGGAAAACATTGAGGCCAGTTGAAACCAAAAATAGGAGGCTAGAAAGAATTCAGCTGGAATACTGATGGGGATTCTAGAAATAACAAAGCGAAACTTTGAGGTAATACACTATGTACAGTCTAGAGGATCTCCATTGTGGTAATAAGGATTACAGCAAGTAAAATTCAACGCAGTTGGAGTAGTAGAAGCCTTCCAGCCTACTTTGCCATAACATCTGCTCCCAGGGTAATTTCCTCAGAGAAGCTTTCTCAGAGTCTCCAGCTAGGGTGGGCCTTCACTGCACATCCTCAGTGTCATTTGGTTCTTAGTGTTTATGTATTAATATTTTCATTGCAATGTTGTCTCCATTGGACTCTAGGTTCCAAGAAGTGGAGAATCACAGCTGTGGAGGACAGGCTGCTCAGCATTTATTGCATAAATTGGTGAGCAGATGAGTGGCTGAATGATATTTTTGAGAGCCTTGGAAAACTTGTCAGAAACATCTCTGCATTTCTTCCCTGACAGTTTCATTTGGGTTTTAGTCCATACTTGTGGAAGAAGCTTCATCTATCCCCTACTGAGGAAATTAGAGTCTGACTACAATACACCAGAGCAACAGGTAGAAATAGTGACAACATTTAATCAACAGATTAATTTAAATAACTGAGGCCCAAAAGGAGCCGGTTTGATTTTTACCCCTCACTGAACTGATTTAATTAACAGCTTATTTTCATGCTGTGCAGCCATCTCTAAGGCTACTGACACAGAAGATCACCATTTGTCGTCAGCAAAGGATCTTCCTTGAGCTCTGAAGTTCAACTGCCCTATTACTCTATGTGCCTGTGATTAGAATTTGTATTTTTTATTTTATGACTTTATGAGTTTTCTCTTGCTGTACATGAAAATGTTATTAGGTTACACATGCACTGTGGCATAGAGTGTCTTGTTTCTAAATTTTAACCTGTGTATGTTTTTAAATGAACTTGGTTCACTCTGAATATTGCAAGAATTTATAGGTGAGCAGCAATTTGCTCTGAATAATTCTCTTAGTTTCCATTGGCTGCATACAAATTAATCCAATGAACTACCCATGATTGTGAAATCATGTTATGTGAAAATTTATTTCTCTGAACGTTATTTTTGGGTCCTTTTGCACTTAACTTTTCCCATGTGTTTAGAAGTGATGCTTAGGGGTAATTTACTAGCACTATATTAGTCTTTCTCCACAAGAAATTATAATAATAAAAGATTATAGTCCTTTGGTTTATTGTGTGGAAATACTTCTGAATATTTTCAATGGTATTGTTTTGGTGTTGTACAAGAGCATAGAATTCTATTGTGTGGGTCAGGAGTGTTAGGCTTTCTCTCAGGGGCTGTGGAGTCTGCAAATTGACACATCTATGGGTCTCTTGGGAACAGGCTGTGTAAATGGTGGCAGTTAACTTCCTCGGTGTGACAAGCAGGAGAGCAGGGCACTTTGGAAGTGAAGTAGTTATTTGGCTGTGGCAGGAATACAGGTGGAAAGGCCTGTCGGTTTTCTATGGTTGGTTTTCACTTATTTAAACTAAAAAAAATTAATCTTGAATTAAAAAACCATATTTTAAAATCAGGCAGATTAATGTGTAAATCCTTTCTTGGCCACTTGAAGTATTTATCTCAAAGGCCACCAAACTCAAATTATTCAATAAAAAACAACCTTTATAGTAAAAAACTATAAAAATTGTAAGTTGGATTGTTCTCCAATTTCTGCATTGCTCAGTATCCCTCAGGTTGTTCCAGCTGAATATACTCTGACATGAGCATGGATACACAGGTAGGCATGTGTACATTAGTATGCTGGAAACATTTACTGAAATTTCTACAAAGTATATAGTTGAAAACTGGGCAAAAGCAGGAGAACTTTTTCTCCTGTGTCTGGAAACTCTCCGTTTCAGAAATGAAGTGCCACACTTGCAGCAGTTTTCTTGGATATGCAGTTTCTACTTGCTACCCCACCAAAATGCTCTCACGGGACTTTGTAAATGACTGAGTCTAATCTGATAAATTAAGGTTCTAATGGCTTGGGATTGCTTAATGTGTTACATCTGTCTTGCATTTTAGCACAGGTCTCCAATGCCTTCCTGCATTGAGGTGTGTAATAAGATTAGAATGACCAGTCACAGGGACTTGCATCTGAAAGGATGCAATAGTAGAATACTTAGGGACAGATTTGAGAATCCTTTGCTCATAAGACCACCAAAACTTTTTTGGGAAGAAAGATATTTCAGTCTCCTTCAGGAGAATGCATAGGTAAGTTTACAAATTAAAATGCCTTGTACTCTGGCTTTTGTGCATGTTATATCAAAAGTAATTAACAGGTGGATAATTTGAAAATTCTGTCAGTTGTATGGGCATAGACTAGGCAGATCATTAGAAGGTGAAAGGAGGATGATTGGGACAATCTTTCTCTTTCTTAAAGCTCTATCTTATGCTAAGTTGTGCTTTCTCTAACGCTATCAGTATTATAACAAATTTGTCATTAGTTTAACAAACGATTTTGATACTATCTTCAGTTGCAGGATGTTCAACTTCTTTCAGATTTCCTCAGGTTTTTAGCGTTCTTAGAGTGTACCACCTTCACACTTGCAAGTTGGCTTACATATTCCCTGGTCTTCTGCTTCCGATTTAGCTCTACTGCCAAGGCCTATGATAGCTCTGAAGCAGTTTCTCACTACTCCCAGTGGGCTTCATACCCCTAGAAACCACTTTTTTCTACTCTGCATAAAGCATTCGAGTTAGATTTCAGAAAACTTCATACCTCATCATTACTTCCCTCAGTGCCCAGTATTTCTGACTGGCATCACAAACATGTTTGCTATTGTGATGCTCTGAAGTGCTAATATGCCCTCTGGAGTCATTGGCTTATAATGTCAGCAAAGACAGGTAAATCATTTCTGTCTGGCTTTTTCCACTTTATGCTCCAAAGCTTTATGGAGTTTTAGATCGACTAATTCTTTCAGTTGTAACTATAGACACTTTTCTACTTGAATTTCTACAAGCACAACTTGAGGAGTAAACTTGAAGTATTATGTCTTGTTTAGAATGAAAAGAATTTTAACAATAATATTTTTCTGTTTATTTTTTTGTAATTTGTGTGTGTGTTTGGCTTAACTTGCTTTGGTTAATGTTCTCATGTATCATTTAAGAATATATGTCACAAATAGCTCCAGAAAGAGGCCTTGATTCAGTCTCTGTGCTTAGATTTTAAAAATTTGTACTAGTGTAAAGATAAACATAGAAAACTTGTGAATTTTACCTGTAGAACAAGAGGACATGTTTTTCTTCTATTTATTAAGATCCACAGAAATATTTTCCCATTGGTTCCTGCAAATTTTCAGATGGACAAATACGAATGAACAGAAAATTATCTGCTAGAAGTGTATGCAACACAAAACCAGATATAGAAGCTTGGTGAAAAATTCAAAACCCACAAGGTAGCTAAGAAGTCATTTTTAATTCTTCCATCTATAATTCAAAAGAGAATCTGAAATCTGCCTATGATCAGATATCCTGAGGAAAAAAAACAAGAGAAAACTTACTACTGTTTCCAGGGTATAGTGTTGCAATGAAATGCTATCTTCTAGCCTGTGTTACTTTAGCCTTTTTATTTCAGGACCCCCATATTTTCCAGTAGCGCCAAAGAATAAACTACTTTCAGTTAATCATGTAGCATTTGTGTTATTTCAGTAATGTTTTGGCAATGATTGGCCTGGGAGAAGTGTATGACTAGATCTGAATAATGAGTCAAAAGGGGAAATGTAGGCGTTTTCTGCAAAGTATTCTTTCTTTTAACAAGGGGAAAGCATATGCTAAAGGCTCCTTCTCAATGCCCTGGCAACACTCACACTCCCTGCTTGCAGGACTGGTCCTAGTATTGGGCGAAAGCAGCCATTTCAGTATTATGCAGAGGAGGCCTTGCACCGCAGAGGCATTCAGATCAGACCCACGTCTCAGACGGGAGCTTCTGGGCTGCCAACCACCAAATTTCATTTAAAATAAACAATAAATGTCCTTATGGGTTAAATTATGGGTCACCGCCAGCGAGCAGGTCAAGTCCAGCACACCATCTGTCTGTGTAAGTAAAATGTTATTGGAGCATACCACTACATTTGTTTAAGATGTTGACTCATGGCTTGTGTTTTTTCCAATAGGAGAATTTATAGTTGTAAATAGAAAATTGAGAAGTTTTAGCTGGGTTCAATTGTAAAGATTAAAATAGTTATTATCTAGTCCTTGACAGAATGTATCTGAACCTCTACATTACCAGCACTGTATTAAAATTTTTGGTTGTCACATCGGTGCATCTGAGTGGATAAAATCCTACCTCTAAACATGTACATTTGTCGGTATAACAGCCACATTTTACAGTTAATATATCTATTAAGCCTTGACAAATTCTATGAAAAGCAGGTTTCGAAATGAGGTGCAGCATTTGCAAACTTACGCTTTTGTTTTAATTCACCCCTAAACTCCAGACAATATTTTACAGTAAGAAATCATTGCCTTAATTGTAGCCTAGCAAGATTTAAAATGTTTGTCTTCCAAAATGAGATACTTAATGGAAACATTCTAAAAGCCATGCTAGTGAGTGAACCATTACTGTTACAGCTATTTCAACATGATACTAATGTAGGCTGTGTAGCATAGCATTCCGGGGCCATCTATTTGTCTTTTTTCAATCATGTAACAAAATAACTAACCATGATAAAGTCCTCAGCTTCAAAACACATCACCCTCTTTTGCACGCTGCCCCGAAGCCTCAGTAAATCAGATCACTCAGAGGACCCACCATTAAAGAGACTTAAAAGCAATTTCCATACCTATGAAACACAAGTTATAAAGTAGAATGGGCTGATGCTATTTCCTGGGAGTCGTCTATCATATGAAGGTAATTAACCAGGGCTTAAAGTTCTCCTTTTGGGTCCTCAAATATGTGGTCCAGACAGGCATGTTTAGGATTCACATTGCTCTGATGTTTGTCCACTGCAGCAGGAGGACCTAGACTTTGCTTTCGTATTTAGAAGATGATGTGAAGACAGAGGCTGGGGCACCTCCTCCCATGCACAGCTTGCTCCCTTCACCTCACTGCCACCCTGTGATTACACTGCATTGAAAGATTTTTTCTATGATTCTAGAAGATTGTTTTTTAATATTTGCTTTAATATGAAAGAAGGATAAGCTCATTCATCATCAGAAATGTTGCCAAAACAGCAGTTCTTATCAACTGTTGATGATGAATGGGAAGATCTTTTGTTAGTCTGGGAGAGAATATTACACAAATCTTCTTGGGTCCTACCACAAATCTTTCTTAATAAAATCCAACTCATCAGTTTGCACAAAGAATATGTTTGCAGTCATCAAAGGTATACTGATAATAGCAGGCACATGAAAGAAGATCTTTTGGATAACTGATTTATGCCTAAGAGTAGATGGCACAGTTGGACAATTTTACATATACTTATATTGATAAAGCAGCTTAAGCTGATAAAACTTGGAGGAAACGGGCCATCATCTTACTATATAGTCTATGCTATTTGTTAGCTATCAACTGAATGTGTGAGTAGGACTTCTTTCAGAAGCTAGAGTAAGCACAGATTAAACAGTAATGTCACATCCACAGAAGAACTGCAGCCATGCAGTCCCACCACAGCGCCTGAGGGCATGTGATACGTGGGGTCTTCCCATACCTGGTGCGCTACTCTCCGCACCACTCCTGTTGCTGTGGAGGTAGCACATGCCCTTTCTCAGGGGTCCTCTGTCTTCTACTTTACAGTTTAGCCAATAAATATTTATATTTTCAGCCATCTGAAAGTTCTTCATGGCTTGGAACAAAGTATGCTTTTTTATGATAACTAAAATGGGTAATTCTTGTACTTGCAGGAAAAACTCATAAGGAACAAATTTAAGTTAGCTACTATAGTCTGAGTGTATTCACTGGTTGATGACTAATCCTAAAATTAAAGATCTAGGGATGGTAGGCAGTGATTCTAGCATTTGGCTAGAATTTTCAAGGCCTTAGGTTTATTTTATTTTATTTATTTTTTTTTTTTTAGTAGGGAATTAGCACTGGATGTTGTATTACATAGTTATCTTCACATTAGTTAACACAAAACATTGAAGGAAATACCAAATTATAGAGAAGATAGTAGGGAATTTACACTGGATCCTGTGTAATATAAAGTTATCTTCACTTCTGTTAATACAAAAACGATTGAGGAAATACAGAATTATAGAAACATAGAAGGGAATTAGCTCTTGATGCTACATAATGTTACCTTCACCTTTGTTACTCATTTACACAGATGATGGCCCATTTGATCATTCAGTTTTTCTCCTCCCTCATCTCCATTGCGCTACCACTCAATCATTCATCTTCCCTGTGATAATAACTGTACTCCTGGGTTTATCTATATCCTTGGACTCTCGCCTTGGGAAGAGATATAGCTGCTTCAGACTATACTATAACATACATGGGTGTATATAAACTGCCATGGTTGGAGGTGGGAAAGCACATATGCTCACAGTGGACCGCCCGGCTCCACCCTGTTGTCGTGCTATGGGAGGGGGCGGGTCCAGTCCATGAGGTGCCCTGAGCGGGGCCCTCAGCGGAGCAGCCACCAGGCCACCTGCAGAGCAGCAGCGGAGTAGCCACGGGGCCCACAGCGGAGCAGCCACGGGGCCCACAGCGGAGCAGCCACCGGGCCCACTGCGGAGCAACAGCGGAGTAGCTACAGGGCCCACAGTGGAGCAGCTGCAGGGCCCACTGCAGAGCAGCATTAGGACCCACTGCAGGGCAGCCATGGGGCCCACTGCGGATCATCCGCAGGGCCCACAGCGGAGCAGTCACAGGGCCCACAGCGGAGCAGCCGCGGGAAGGCCTTAGGTTTAATCCCCAGTGTCAAACAAAATGTTTTTCAGCCTTGGGAGCATTAGTACCTCATGAATCAATTCTGTCAGAATCCTTAGACATGTCAGTAGGTCAGTTTTGCATCGTTTGTTCCACTGACATCCTTCAAGGCTATGATTATATAGCTTACCTGTGTATCTCGCAAACAGGTGGTGCAAAGTTAAGTTAATTCACAATGGCAGATGGAGAATAAGCAGTGATCACAGCATAGAACTGCCCAGGTTTCAGAGTCATCATCCTTGACCTTGGACAGAATGTAAGTCCATTCAGTGGGCTCTGCTGTGCTCAGGGTTATATGTGGAAAACTCGGAAACCTTTATTTTACTTTAGCTGGACAAGAAAAGTGCTTGAAACAATAAAAGATAAAGTATTTGAATGTTTTAACACAAGCTAGGACATTCTTGGTAGGTCTGAGTGCTTCTGAATTCAAGTCTTGGGATTTCTGTTCTCCTTTGGTTGTCATGGAGTCTTCATCTTAAGCAGGTGTTGGGTCTTGTTTATATCTCTGTTATCCCTGGTGACATTTAATTGAGTGCAGATGTTGCCTCATGCACATGACACCTTGCATCCAGTCATATTTTAATTTAAAACATTCCCTAGTGCAGTGGTTGATACATTGTATCAATTTGAGAAGTTTAGAAGCTTAGCTGAGCGATTCTGATTAGCAGGGGGCCAGGACCTCACTTTGTAAACATCCTGAACCTGTGAAAGAAAAGGGCATACGAATGATGTGGGCATAAAGGACCAGCCCTAGGGTGGAGACCCCGCAAACAATATAAGGGAAGAAAAGAGGCTTGTTCTCCCCCCTTTGGCTCTTGTTGCTTTTGCTGTCTTCTGCTGCCTTGAAGTATTGCCCCTGGACCATGCCACCCTGCCTTGGAGCCAGCTGATTATGGACTGAAACCTCCACAAACTGTGAGCTAAATCAACCCTTCCTTCCTTAACTTTGAATATCAGGTATTTTGTCTCAGCAGCAAGAGAAAAGCAACCAAGACACCTTGTAACAAACAAATAATATAAGATTAAATACAATGGTAATGCAGATTATAGTATAGCAGGAACCCAAATTTTTTACCATGAGGTATTGCAAAGAAGGGATAGCTTAGTAAGAAAAGAACATACACCTACAGAAAACTTTTAAAAAGTGAAATGAATGTGATTAAAATTGTGGAATTAACTTTGAAATGTCAGAACTGACAATTGCTTTTAAACCCCCAGAATATTTATGAAGGATGTCTAGTGACACAAATGCCATGCATTTGGCTGGGCTAGAGTTCTAAATGACAAATGGCAGATCTCCCTCAGGACAGGTGTTTGGAAACGTCGGAGGCAATACTAATAGGAAACAATGTTCAGTCTGAGTTCATTACTGTAATGGTTGATACACTGTGTCAACTTGAGAAGTTTAGAAGTTTAACTAAACTGCTCAGCAGGAACCCAGGGTCTGCACTCTGTAAACATCCTTATCCTGTGCAAGAGGAGCATGGAGATTGGGTGATAGTGCTACACCCACCCTGAGGTGGACCAGGGGAGGGGGTGTAGCCTACATACAATGTAAGTGAAGAAGAGAGGCTTGTTCTTTCCCCCTTTTTTGCCCTTGTTGCTTTTGCTGTCTGCTGCTGCCATAAACTGTTGTCCTTATGCCATGCCACCCTGCCTTGGAGCCAGCTGATTATGGACTGAAACTTCCACAGACTGTGAGCTAAATAAATCTTTCCTTAATTTTGGGTGTCAGGTATTTTGTCTCAGCAATGAGAAAAAAGTAACCAATAAATAGATATAGTAAGTAATAATAATCAGGTGTAGATATCAGTCTGCAAATTAATCCAGTTAATCCTTGGTTTCTTAAACCTGGCACTTTTGAAATTTTAGGCCACAAAATTTGTAAGGCATTTTGAGTGTTGTAAAGTGGCTAGCAGTATCTCTGACCTCTGTCTGTTTTGCAGAATTGTTAGTGCTATTGCAAGGTGACAGCCCAAAATGTCAACAAATAGTAACAGATTCTCTTGTTTGAAACCAGAATTACCAGCAACTCTTTTTAAATCTTTCACTAGCATTCAATGTTGTAACTTAGTATGTGTTAGTATATTGACATGCAAGTGTGGAAGAGAGGAGGAGTTATACATGAGCATAATGTTTAGTCAGCCCTTTGTGTTTCTAGAAAATCACTACTATTGGTAGTAGGTTAATAATGTCATGTATAAGAGTGCAGTAAATTGTTGCCCAGTATTAAAGCTAAGAACTACATCTTGTATTATAGAGAAAGCACTTCGGATTTCTTTGAAGATATTCATAGTAATATGACCATTACCCTATGGGTATACAGGAATGTAATCATACAACTGTGATCCCAAAACACTAAAGATGATAGTTTCCCTCTCTTTTGCTCTGATAAAGAGACAGACTATAGGGTAGGATTCTGGAAACTCACCTTATAAGAAATATTGACAAATTGTAGAAAGAATTGATAGGGGAGCACCAAGTTAAAACAATTATTTCTAAAACATCAATTGGAGAGTAAAATGGACCCAGTGATATCTATGTGCATAAAAATAGATGAAAATGAGAGTGCAATAATTTTGGTCAATAATTTAAAAGCATTGATGTGGACAAATAAATTTAACTATACTGGTTTTGTCCAGAGTTAGATACTGTGTACGTGGTACTTTTATCATGTAGACAAGTGTATTCCACTCAGCCTCACCAGATTCTCATTCTTCACATCTCAGTTGCAGTGTGTTTATTTAAAAATACTTCTTTACTTTGAGTATTGAGATGAGAACCTCCAGTATTGTCTACCACATCACCTTATCTTTCTGTTGCTAGTGCTTATCACAGTGTACAGTTCGTATTTGTTTTGGGTGAGTATTTAATGTTCGTTGCTCCATTTAAGTGTAAATCCAAGGAAATGAAGTATCTTGTTTCATGTGTTCACCTTTGGATCACTGTAGCTTAGGATAGAACTGAGCACAAAGCATGCATTGTTTCACCAAATACGTGTTTAGTAAATGAATGAATAACCCAAATAATGCTTGTCAAATAAGGTTTCCAATAACAAATTAGTATGGTAGCATAAGCATGATTTTTTTTATCACTATGACAATTTTTCATCACCTTTCAGAGGTGAGATAACTTTAAACAGTTTTTCATTAGAGGTGGCTGATTTGTCTTGTGAAAGCCATTGAATTTCTTTTAAAATGAAAAAAAACTGAATCTCTTTCAGTAAAATCATGATGATAGCTTGAAACTGGCTATGATGGGAGTATTTTCACTATGAAATAAACAAATGTAAATACTTATATTGCTGTTAATCATTTACCAGCACAGCAGTAATAGTGAGTGCATTTCTGTATCAGTAAAAAATCTGGATGAAGAGCACCACCACTCTTTCTATCTGGACTATTTGCTACCTCAACAAGACAGTGTTAAAATTCTTTAGAAAATGGAGGGCTGAGTCATTTGGAGCAGCTCTTCTACCCAGTACAATCACAGACTCTTGATTTCATATTGAAAGACGTATTTTACAAGATAATAGGATACTATCAAACAGTGAGAATATCTGGGGGCAAGACCCTAAGAACAAGGAAGTCTAGAATAGTAAATTGACACTGACTACTGGTCTTATCATATAGGTTATTGTCAATTTCAAGTTTTTATCTCAGAAGTCAGGAAGCTGAGCAAAGTAATCTCACGAGGCTGATGATATTAAAAGTAAATATAAGGTCTACAAAAAAGATGTTTTAGATGCTAAGAATTTGACAAAATAGAAATAAAAATGAAATAGAGCATATTTTATATAATTTAAGCTCACTTTTGAAATTATCTGTACACTTTTTAAGTATTATAGCAGATGCTTAAAAATATTCTGGGCTTTAAGGGCAGAATTTGGCTAAAATAAAAATGTAAGAACGATAATACAGACTCACAAGACATTAGATTTCTGTAGGTGCTACAATAAATAACTACAAATTAGTGACCTAAAGCAAATTTAGTATCTTAGATATTGACATCAGGAGGCTGAAGTGAGTCTCACTGAGCTGAAGTCCTAGTGCAGCTGGACTGTACGATTCCCGGAGGCTGGAGAAGAAAGCACACACCTTTCCTTCTTGAAGACCATCAGGGCCCTTGCGTTCCACCCTTAGCGCCCCGTTCCTCATCCTTCTTCACATCCACACACCAGGGAGGACCTTCCCCTGCTACCAACATCTGGTACGCTCTGTTCTTCCTTCTTCCTCTTCTAAGTACACCTGAGGGTTGTATTTTGCTCTCCTGTGTAACCTAGAATAATATTTCATCAGACTCATCCAGTTAACAAGCTTATAGACACAATCAGTTTTAACCCTGTTTTGCTAGATAGCATGACTTTCACAGGTTCCAGGAAATCAGATGTGGACGTCTGTGGAAAAAAATTATTCCTAACACAAAGCATATGATGAATATTAAATAACACCACACAGTTGAAAATGACTACAAATATGATGAATATGTTTGAACAATTCAAGTTGGGAGAATTTTAGAAGATACATGGATACTGTGAAAGAGCTAAAAATAGAGATTACTGAAATTAGCACCTCAATGGATAAGTTGAATAGTAAATTAGACAGCACTAAGGGTAAAACTGGTGAAGAGAAAAACAACTCAGAATAAAATATCAAGGATGAAATACAGAAATGCAAAATGTTATACAACAGAGAAAGGAACATAAATGACAAGGAGGACATGGTAAAAAGAAGTAAGGTAGAATATTCAGTTTCAGACTAAGAGAAGAGGGACCATAGGACAAATGAAATATTCAAAGTGATAGTGGTCAAAATTTTAGAAAACTAAAAAATAAAGATGTAAGGCTGTGATTTTCAGAAAGCTTCCAAATCTAAGCATGATAAATACAAAGCAAACTGTAAACACATTACATAAAAACTGCTGAAAGTAAGAGAAAGACATTTATCATGAATAATTTAAATCAACATTAAATGCCCCAAATAAGTGAAATCATGAAATCTAATAATGATCTCCAGTTCCACCAGTGTTGTGAACGATCGGATTTCACTGTAGTGGATGAACAACCACGTACTCTTTATCAGTTTATCAGCTGATACGCAGTTCATCTGCTTCCATTTCTTGCCTTACATGAACAGTGCTGCAGTGAACATAGGCAGCCCACAAAATTCTGGGCCTTGGGTCTGACCTGGGGTTGTGCTTGTCTTGGTGTGTCATGGGCTTCAAGTGACTCAGCCTGCTGGTTTAGTCTGCATGTGTGATATTGGCCCTGGTGCTGGCTCATGCACAATGACATTTCCCAGACCCAGGCAGAATCCTACAGTGCCTGACTACAGGCTGAAAACTGTGGACAAGGCAGGAGGGCTCCTCCAGTTCCAGGGAGAGCCTACGGAGACAGACTGCTCTCTTTGGATACCCTCCTGTTTTTTTCTGAACAATACACCAGCAGTGTTTGGGACAGACCTGGCCTTGAATCGGACTCTCACAGCACAGAAACAACAGCAACAGGCCAAAAGCAGACTCATGGCAAGTCTGGACATGGATTTCATCAGGGTGGAAATATTGGAAGTGACTACAGGGTCAGAAAATGAGCAGCCTGCTTAGAAGTTTTAGGAAGATGGGTCCACAACCAGGAAAGGGAGACAGGAAGAAATAACTGATCCTTCCATGTCTGGATGACAGTATATCTGAACAAGCCTCAAGTGTTTTCAGAAAACCATGATCTCATCTGATAGTCAAAGTAAGGAACCAGAAACTGGCCAGATAGTAATCAATAAAAGAAGCCTCTCAGAATTTATATGAGCTGGGTGGGCCTGGTGGCATAACCTGTAAACCCAACACTTGAGAGGCTGAGGCAGGAGGATTGCTGAGAGGTCAAGGTCAGACTGTGCTACAAAGTGAGTCCATGGCCAGGCTGAACTGCATAATGAAACTCAGTCTCATAAAAACAAAATAGCAGTTGTTTTAAAGAAACTCAGTTAGCTTGAGGAAAACACAGATTAATGTTTCAATGCTTTAACAGAGAAACTTACATACATGGAAACAATTAAAATGCAGGAAATTTGTGGTACATAAAATCAAGAAGCAAAAACCAGTAGCATTACCATATACCAGCTATTGTTAACCTCTTAGAGCTTTCAGTGATAAAAACCAGCTGGATGAGACATGCATGCCATAGGTGCACCACCTGCGCTATCTGCCTATAGCAACTTATCTGAAATAGAAGTGAAGAAAGCAATTCCACTGATAATTTCCATGAGAAAATAAAATACCCAGGAATACATTTAACTGAAGGGGTAAAATATCTCTACAGAAAAAATTATAAGACATTCATGAAAGAAACTGAACAGGGTACAAAATATAAAAAGACACCTGGAATTCATTGATTGAAAGAATATTCAGAATATTAAAAGCCAATTGTAGATTCAAAGCAGTCCTTATCAAAATATCAAAGACAATCTAAAGGACTAGAAAAATAAATTTCAAAATTTATATAAAGCTTCCAAACACTCCAAATGGCTAAAACCATTTTAAAATAAAAGGATAGGGGGCATTATGCTAACTGACTGTAAAACATATTACAAAGCTATAGTAATCAAAACAGCATGATGCTGGCATGGGTCAGAATAGTTTACAAGTAAACCCACAAACCTATGGCTAGCCAATCTTTGAAAAAATTGTTAAGAATAACAGTGGAGGAACAATAGTATTTTCCATATATGGGATTGGAATAATAAGTATTCCTGTGCAGAATAATGGACCTACATGGCTAACTCTCACTGGTTACATGATCAACACAAAATGGATTAAAGACTTAAATGGAAGATTGAAAACTATGAATATAATAAGAGCAAACATAGAGAAAATGCTTTGGGATATTAAAATGGGCTAAGTTCTCTTGGACATGACCCCAAGTGCACAGGCAGTGAAATTAAAAATAGACAAATGATATTTCATAAAACTAAAAAGCTTCAGCACAGCAAAGAAAACACAAAAGAAAGAGCAAAGAGAGCCTATGAAGTGGAAAAAATATTTACAATGTATATATCTGATGAGGGGTTGATAGCCAGGATATATAAAGAAAAAGTAGCAAGAAAGAAAAACAAAACTAAAAACTCTCACAGCAAGAAGAAAATAAATAAAGCAGCAGTTCCAATAGACAAATCTCAGAAAAACGACATACAGAGGGCCAAAAAGTACATGAAATGCTTAAAGAAGTGATCAGCAGGAAAAGATCAAAATCAGAGGTGTTGCCTCAAAAGATCAAAATCAGAGGTGTTGCCTCATCTAGTTAAGAAGGGCTAGTATAAAAACGCTAAAGCTAGCAAGTGCTCCTGAGAGTGTGGAGACGGGAAATTTTACACAGCGTTAATGGAAATGTAAGTTAGTACAACCATTGTGGAATACAGTATTAGAAGGCCTTCAAAAATAAGGAAGAGAATTATTATATGATCCAGTAATCCCACTGCTGGATCTATATTCAAAAAAAATGAAATCAAGATAACAAAGAGACCTGTTCGCTGCCACATTATTCACAAGAGACCAGAAGTGCAAGCATCTGAGTGTCCATCAGTCAGTGAGTGGATGCACAGATGGGGTACATATACACAGTGGAACACATTCAGCCATAAAATAGAAGGAAATCCTTTTATTTGTGACCTCACATACAGGACTGAATACTATCATATTTTGTGAAATAAGTCTGCCACTACAAGACTAGTACAGCTTGATGCCACTCATATGTAGCATATAAAATACCCTGACTGCATAGATGTTGAGAGTATAATGGTGTTGATCAGAGGTGCAGGAATGAAGGACGGGGAAGGACTCAGCTGTTGTTACTAAATTATAGTTAGATGAATGCAGGAAGCTCCGAGGAACGCATAGTTCTGGAGATAACAGTTATGCACCGCATATCTTAAAAGCCAAGAATAAAGTATTTTTGAGTTTTTTTTTAAAAAAGGAAATAAATATCTGAGCAGGTAAATATGTTTAACTTTAAACATTACACAATGTATACATGTATTGAACATTTCATAGAACCCCAACAACATGTGCATATTTTAGATTTTTGTTTCAGTTAAGAATTTTTTAAATGAATTGTCTCACAGATTGGTTTGCTTATTTGCTTTTCAAAACGTATTACTCTGAATAGTATATATTAATTATACAAAACACTCCGCACTACTCCACCTCCCCACCCCCTTCCACTCCCTAGTAGTTTCTTCTACCTTGATGTCAGCTTTTAAGTTTTCTCCCCCTGAGAGAATTCAGGGGAAGCTGAACTTTTTTAGTTTGGTTTATTTTGTTTAATATGTTGATTACTTGTCGTCCACTTTTGAAAAGTTAACGTTTTGATAGCGAAATAGATTTTTGTGTCAATTAGTCTTGGACTGATTCAGTCAGCATAAAAAGGATTAAACTGATTGATTTGGATAAGCATGACCTTGTAGGTGATATCTTTCTAATTGACTCAAAGCTTCATAAGCACAATACCCCAGCAATGACACAGGCCTCTAGGGAAGATTGTCATAGACCGAGCATCCCTAATCCAAAATTCCAAAATCTTTAGTGCTCCAAAATTCAGAACATTTCAAGCCCCAACATGATACCACAAGTGGAAAATGTCACTCCTTACCTCAGTTGATCAGTCCCAGTAAAATTGCAGGTACACTAGAAAATACTGTGTACAATTATTTTCAGGTTTTGTGCATAAAGTATATATATGAAACACACATGAATTTTATGCTTAGACCTGGATTTCATCTACAAAACATCTTATTATATATTTGCAAATGTTTTTCAAACATCTGAAATTCAAAGTATTGCAGTTCCAAGTACATTGATTAAGAGGTACACAACCTCTGTACTGTACAGTGAGGCTTAGTCGTTCAATAATTTGAATGAATAATACAAGTGTCAAATGTAGGAAGGACAATAACTATTATGTAATTCTGTTTATTTTATATATATATATATATACACACACACACACATGAACACAGACATATACACACATATATGTGTGTTTCTGTTTATGATATATATGCATATATATTTGCAATACACATATATGATATATATACACACACATATATATTGCATATATATATTTGCAATTTGAATGTTATTTCTAAGGAAGGAGTTCATTACTTCTTAGTGTTTCAGATATAGAGAGATGAATATCAATCAGTAAATCAGCTTGCCAAAATTTTAGTAGCAGCCCTGCTACCATTTTTCTAAAAATTAGTATATGTTCTTATAATACGGGCTATATAGACACCTGTATACATGGTACCATGCTCCAGAAAGTACTTCCCGTTAAAAGGTTACTGTTTGGTGCTTCTTTCATCCTGGTTTTTGTGTTGCTGGAGCTAGCGAACGAAGAGACAGACAAAAATAGTAGCCTTTGGATAGAGCAGTCAAATGCTTGTTCCTTCAAAAATAGTGAGTATATCATCCCTCTCCCGTATCAATCCTCCCCTTCTTTTCCCATCCCACCGCGTCTCCTCTCTCGCTTTCCCCACCTCCCGCCCTCCCTCACTTTCTTCCTGTACATTCGAATCTTGTTTCAGTAGGGAGCACCAGGAATTGCTTTAACATTTCAAAGTTCTTTATTTAGTGCATCAAGGGAAAAATGCCAAGAGCTACTCAGCAGACGGAGTTCAGTTCCTCCGCGAAACAAAATCATAACCAAGGCACCTGTCCAAAGCTATTTCTGTGACACAGCAGCAACGGACTCTGCCTGCCCAACAAAGTGAAGTCCTTTCTAGGTCACAAGCAGAAGACAGTTCTCTATAGTATGGGCCTTCAGATAATCTTCCCACTGTCTGAAAATCCCATCAAAGAGCACAGTAGTCATTTCGGGTCCATGACTGTGGCACAGATGTGTGTCTGCAAATAAGCGTGTTTTCAAGATGTTGGTTCACTTGACACTTTATGAGAAAGAGCTATAAGGAAAGGAAGCATTCTTTCCAGAGCGAAGACAACAGCCTTCCTGAAAACACCAAGCACTATGGACAATTATTTCCTGTTTGCCAGAGTGCTGAAATCACAGTTCATGACATTTTGAAAGCATAAAGCCAAGATTGGAAGCTTTGAGGTAGAAACAAACTTTAATCTCCATCAGCAGAGTTCACTCATTTTTTACCAATTTGTTTTAGGAAACTGATGTCAGAAGAAGGTTTGACAGTTAATAGACTTCTCAGAGGAGGCTACTGAGTGAGAACCAGTATACAAATCTATGTCTGAATTAGGTGAACAAAATACAGGGCTAAAGGGCAGAAGTTTCTCCTCTGAGGCACATGTTTGCATTTTAAAGATCCATAATGTGATGAACACAAATACAGGATCGTCTCCATATAAAGAAATTCAAGCAGATGAAGGAAGCTCCTCTTGAGGACTAGAAGTGCTTCTCTCTGCCTCTGAGAAGCCACTAACATGTGGCCTATGGACTGTGTACTTTTACAAGTGTCATGTAGCCCTGTGTTTGGCTGGACTAATTGAGACATAGGTTTGTATACTGGTTCTCACTCAGTAGCCTCTTCTGAGAAGTGAATGCCTGAATCTTAAAGCCGTGGTGATTAAATAAGATCATGTTTGAGAAATACTTGCTAAAAGAAAAAAAGAGCTGGTCTCTTTTCCGGGGGACAACCGGACGTTGACGGAGGACACCACCCTGACTGGGCTCAGGAGGGTAGTTGGTAAAGACTGAGACCTTCTTAGGGGATAGCCAGCTTTTGCAATCCTAGAAGAAAAAACTCCAGAGAGATCGGCTTGCTGGCGGCGGAGACGCCCGGCAATCCCGCGTTTCGCGCGTGTCGGGCAAGCCGCGTGGAGGGCACCGCCGGAAGCGGAGAGAGGGATTTGCTGGGCCCTGGCGCCCCGAGAGTACAGACGGCTCGATCCCTCCCGCCCCCCGACCCGGCGCAGGTCTCCGGCGACTCCCGACAGAGAGCGGCTCTCTGGCGGCGGCAACGCCCAGCGGTCTCACGTTTCCTGTGCATCGGGCGAGCCGCGCAGAAAGCCCCAAAGGATAGACTGGCACCTTGGAATCTTCAAGCCTTCAGGTACTCCAA
>PVLD010027742.1:0-20338 GCA_004027595.1 Dinomys branickii
AAATGAAAAGGACTTTAAACAAAAGCAATAGAAAGAGAAAAATGTTATTTTGTGATCATAAGAGTCCAAGAGGAAATAACAATGATGAATATATTTATGTCTATTATTTTTTAGATCTAAAATGTCTTCCAAAAGTCTCATGTGTTCAGAGGTGTGACTTTTGAAAGGTGTTTTGATTATGGAGACATTATGCTTACACGTGTATTAATCCATAGGTAAATTTACATGCTCTTAGGATGAGGGCCTATATGAAGGGGTGGGGAACTGGAGGCTTAACCTAGAAGGATGTATTTTTGTTCCTGACGCTTTCCCCACTGTTTCATTTCTTGTTTCCAATGAGGTGAGTAGCTTTCCTCCTCCATCCCCTCCATCATATCTTCATTCTATTTCTACCATGGCCCCACCCAGCCATTCATAAGCTGAGGTCTCTGAAAGCACGAGACAAAATAAACCCCTCCTTATTTAAACTGCAGGTGTCCAACATCACTAATCATTAGGGACATAAAAATCAAAGCCACAAATAGATAATCACTTCGTGCTAGTTAGAATGTGATGATCAAAAAGACAAAAGATAACAAGTGTTGATAAGGATATGGAGAAAAGGAAATCCTTGCCCACTATTGGTAGGAATGTAAATCAGTACAGCTGGTAGGGAAAATGGTATGGGGCCCCTTAAAAAATTAAAAATAGCACTATCATATGATCAGCAATCTTTCTTCTGCTTGTATAAGCAAAAAAATATAAGCTTCTCAAAGAAACATCTGAGCTCTCATGTTCACTGCAGCACTACACATAATAGCCACAAAATGCAACCAACCTGTTGGTTGCATTTATACATTCATCAACTTATGAATGTATAAATAAATATGGCACATATACACAATGTGATGATTCATCCATACAATCTAATGAAATCCTACCATTTGTGACATGAAAGGAACCAGAGATGATTTCATTAAGTGAAATAACCCAGGTACAGACAAATACTGCGTGTTTTCTCTCTCTAAGGACATTTGAAATGTGTTTGAGGATACATTGGTGGTTATCAGAGGCCAGTGAGGTAAGTGTTGTGGTTAGGTCAGCCAGTTGATACTAAGTAACATTAGATAGGCACAAGGTGACTACAGACAACAACAACGTGATGTACATTTAAAAAGGATATCAGAAAGGATCCTGAGAGTTTTCAGCACAAAGAAATGATAAATATTTGGGATATTAAGTATGGTTAACCTAATGTAAACATTAAAAGTTAAGTACATGTATCAAAACATTATATGGTACCCCACCATTTTTCAAATTTTCCTTTTATGTATAAGTTAACAACATTTTAAAAAGTAATTTGAAAATAAAAATTTACCAATTTGAGAATATATTTCATTTGAAAATATATTACTGACATTTCATTATAGACAAAAATAAATTATACACAGTATTTGATGATGCTGATAATGCAAATTTTTTAAGACTCAAGTATTTTAAAACTAAAACAATCATGTAACAGATAAAAGTAAATGGCAAAGGGTTGTGTTGAAATATCAACTAGTTTGTTTGGTTGAGTGAGTCCATATTTTCATTACTGTGATCATTTTCTCCATTGAAATTGTTGTAGTTTGTGGATCATTTTAATGCCATTTTGTAAATTGCCAAGCTTTATTTGTAAATCAATGAGTAATACTGTCAAGCTCTCTTTGAAGAGAATCCTGGAATCTGTTGCACTGCTTGGTAGTCTTTCATTTTTAACACAATAATTGTGCAAATTTTGCTAATTCTTTCTAATTGTATGAGTAAATTATTCATGGTAAATAGTTCCATAATGCTCTATACTATATTTATATTTCATAGAGTTTAAAATTATATATTAAAGAACTATTCAGTGATTGTTCTGTATAAATGAGACTGTCACATAGTATCACCAAACTTCAGCCAGAATCTCTACTTTTCTATTTCTGCATCTATTATCAAAATATTTGCTCACTTGCTAGACAAAGCTGGAGATGGTTATTAGCAATTTTTTGGAAAAAGTTTAAAGAAAATACTCAAACATTTTTCAAAGCTTTTAAACAAAGTAAGAATGTGTTATATTATTTTACTTCATTGTAACACTTTAATAATGTATACACAAATAATATTGAAGCATAGATAATATAACTATGCTCTGCAGTTGTTTCAGTGAAATTAAGAAGTATAGTAAATTTCATGTAAAAATTAAAATCTTTTGAGCCTTTACTTTTCATTAAGAATAAGTATCTAGTTTAGTATTTAAGAGATGCCCAAATGCTGAGGCAGTATGAAATTTTACCTTATTCCTAAACATGTCAATAGAAAAATAGACTTTTTAAAATTTCTGTGTGTTCTGAAAATATAACCTGTGAAAAACTCATTTAATTTTCATTGAGTGTCTATAGCAATAATTCTCATGCTGTAGTATACATATGAATCTATTGGATCTTGTTCAATTGTAAATTCTGTTTCAAAAGGTCTAGTGTGGAGGCTGGGATTCTGCATTTCTAACAAGGTCCCAGATGATATGAAAGTTGTTACTAATCACACTTAAAGTGGCACGGGACAATATAGTTACTATTATATTAACTGTTGTGCAGACAAATGCAAGTCATCACATAAGTATCTGGAAGCAGAGTGAGGCATACATATAGATACATACATATAGATACACTACATCTTACATTATAGTTAACACCAAAATGGGCTGACTTCTATGTAGGTCAGATACTGACAAAATGGATGATGAACCAGGTTTTGCCAGGCATAAACACAGGTACGTTTAAGTCTGTGGTAGTATGGATAACCAAAGGACTGGGTTATGATTCTGAGCCTTGTTACTACTAATCAGATGAATTTGGACAAGTCTCATGCATTTCTGAATCTCTGATTTTTATTTCTATTGTGAAGATAACTCTCTTTCACGTATTCACTGAATACTTCTAGGCCCCAGGCATGAATCTAAGCATTTTGGAAGTATTTTCTTATTTTATCATCATGACTATATTAGATAGGTTTGTTTCTGCAGTACTAAAAAACATGCCTAGGGCTCTGTATATTCTAGGCAGTCACTCCATAACTGAGCTATATACTTAGCTCAAGATTGATATATATTTATAACATATGTTTTTATAGATTAGAAATTAAAATACACAGAAGTGAAATAATATTCTCAAAATCATAATTGTAGCATAAAATTTAATTGGTATTCAAAACCACTCAGTTTAACATCATAGTCTATTAAACTAGCAAGCCACATTTCCCTTAGAGGGCTACTGTTAACCTCAGAACTAAGTAAGAATTAGAAGCAAAGATTCATCAGATGGATATTAAAATTTAGGAACATTGTAGAAAGTGGGCAATGTGAGGGTAAAACTGTGATTGTTAACAGTGAAATCCTAAATTAGGCTGACTTACCTGCCTAGGTGACAGGCGGACACAAAATACCAGGTCTTTGCATTCAGAGGCCATGCCTTTACTGCAAATTACATTCAGACAAAATCCAAAGGTGATAGGTGAAATAATTGCTGTGTTTCACACATAGTCAGTTACTCCCACGAAAGCACTACTCAGATAAATTTCTAATGCAGCTCCTATAAGTGAAAGACAGCACAATGATAGACAATGAATAGTTACTCTAAGCAGTAAGATTCTGCCTTTAAACCTCAGCTAAGAAATATGCAAGTGGTATGTGTTATACATATAGCTTATAAAAATATGAGACCTTTAATTATCACCTGCTTCATTCCTTTCTGCTACAAATTAAATCCTCAGTCTTTCCATGTTTCCTTTCAGCTTCTAGGCCCTCTCTTACTTTCCTTAACTATAACCTTTAAAATGTTTTCTACATTATTTCTATTTCTTTGCTTTCCATTTGTTTAACATTTCTATCTGGTCTAGACTTGTCTTGGTTACTCTTTTCTTTTTGCTCAGACAAAATACCCAACACTCGAAATGAAGAAAGGAAAGGTTTATTTAGCTTACAGTTTGTGGAGGTTTCAGTCCATACTTGGCTGCTTAGAGGCAGAGTGGCACATGGCAGAGGGCGAATGTTCATGCAGCAGAGCACAGCAAAAAAAACCAGCAAAAGGGAGGAATGGCACCCAGGTAGCCTCTTTTTCTCCCTTACATTGTAAACAAGCTACTCGCACCCAGGGGGCATGTAGCTCTCACACAATCTCCATGCCCTCCTTTGCCACAAGCTCAGAATGTGTACAAAGGAAGCACCCTGGCTTCCTGCTGAATCACTCAGCCAAATCTCTAGACTCCCCAAGTTGACACAATGTATCAACGATAAAATTCCACCCCTTGTCAACTTGGCAACCAGACACATTTCCTTAAACCAGTTTCCAGATACAAAGACATGCTTATATTAGAACCATAACATTTTGCACTGGTACAAATGAAAATTAAACACTTTTAACATTTAAAGGCACAAAATAAACATTACCATTCCAAAAGGTACAAACAGGGGGATACAGAGCATTGAGAGCAAAGTCCAACATCCAGCAGGGCTAACATTTATGTCCTATAATTCCACATGCAGCATCTAAAGCAACTTGTTATACATTGTGAGCTTCAAAGGGCTTGCAGGAGTCCACCCCTATGGCACTTCTGGTGGTTACAGCCTCCATGGCTTCTCTCTTAGGCCTGCTTTGCTCCTTCCTTGCAGCTTTTCTCAGATGATCCACGTTCGTGGCTTTTCTAAACTTCTAATCTCCAGGGAACCTTTTGCTTCACACTCACAGCTTCACACACTGCCCTCTCAGGAGCACACTGCCTGGCCTCCCAGGCCTTCTGAAATCTGGGTGGAAGCCTCTTTAACCTCAGAACTCTTGCATTCTCCATGCACCTAAAGCCAAGGCCACATGGATGATGCCAAGATCTGCTGCCTCCTGGAACAGTAGCCAAACTTTCCTCTCTCCTGGCTATAGGGGTCAAGAGCCTGGATCGCTGGGTACACTGAATCCAATTCTGAGGAACAAATTCTCTATGCCCTCTCCATTCTGGAACCTGATGCAGCTGCCGCCGCCATTCTGGAACATGGCATTCTTTGGCTTCCTTCTCAAGGCAAGTTCCTTCACCTTTGCAGTTTTGAGTCTGCAAAGGGTGGAGACTTGCTGCTTGTGATGCCCTCAGGCCATCTTTTCCATTCTCTTGTTCTTTCATAGCAATAGAGATCTCCTCAGCCTTATCTTTGCAATCCACAGCTTTACTGGAGCTTTCTTTGTGGCTAAACTCACAACATTTTAAATCATCCTGCTGGGCTCTTTGCTCTTGATTGTCAATATAAATGTGGCTAAAAACCCCCAACAATAGCCATGCCACTGCCCCAACATTTGACTGCCTTGAAATTTCCTTTGCCAGATTAATCAGTTCATTGCCGCTCTTAATCTCAGTCTTAGGCAAAGTTTCTGGACATGAGCAAAATGCAGACAAACTTTCTGCCAAGCCGTAACATACATCATCTGGAGTCCAACAACCAATCCAGTCCGTCCCAACAGAAATTTTCCAAACCCTGTCTTTACTGGCAGGATTTCTATTGGCCTTCTGGTCTTCTGAGGTCTCACCAGAATCTCCCATACAGAACAGCCGAAGATGAAGGCATTCTAGCACATCCCTTTCAGGCAACATCTCTGAACCTTTCCAAACTCTTCCCACAAGCCATTTCCAAAGGCTCTTGAACCACATGGTCAGGTATAGTCACAGCAACAACTCCACTTCTCTCGGTACCAAATTCTGTCTTGGTTACCTTTCTCTCGTTGCTGAGACAAAATACCCAACACCCAAAATGAAGAAAGGAAAAGTTTATTTAGCTTACAGTTTGTGGAGGTTTCAGTCCATACTTGGCTGCTTAGAGGCAGAGTGTCACATGGCAGAGGGCGGATGTTCATGCAGCAGAGCACAGCAAAAGCAACCAGCAAAAGGGAGGAATGGCAGCAAGCAGCCTCTGTTTCTCCCTTACATTGTAAACAGCCTACCCCCACCCAGGGGGCATGTATCTCTCACACAATTTCCATGCCCTCCTTTGCCACAGGCTCAGGATGTGTACAAAGTAAGCACTCTGGCTTCCTGCTGAATCACTCAGCCAAACCTCTAGACTCCCCAAGTTGACACAATGTATCAATGATAACAAGACTCTTCCACCACTTCTAAACCAAAACCATCTACATTATATTAGAAGAAAATAGACCATACCCTAAACTTTAGTACTTTGATGATAACTTAATAAATAAGAGTTTTTACAATGATGGCGGCAAAGTGTAGAAAAATACCTATAATCCCAATGCTAGAAACAATGAGATCACACTAGCACCGTTAAATCTGATAAAGGAAGCAGTTATTAAGACCTGGAAAGAGAATGTCCAATCTTGACTCTTCTTCTCAGATTTCTTTCAAGGGCTCCCCAGTATCTTAACTTAAATCAAAGCCCACTGATTAAATCCTTATACATCATGCATCCAGATACAATGACTGTCTTTCAATTCCTAATTTATTCACTACTGGCAACATTTGACAAGTTGCTCCCTCTGACTCCCTTAAAATTCTCTGAAATAGGTATTGCATTCTTCATTTTCTACATGAACAAATGCAATTAAACAAGGTGATTTGCTTAAAGTTACAAGGCTGGAGATTGAGACTAAAACCACACTGTAATCCCTAACTCTCTCAACTGAAATGTATGTATATTTTCCTTTATTCATGGGGATTTTAGGCCCTAAACTTAAAGCCAGACTACCTAGGTTTGGTTCTCAGTTTAGAAACCTACTAGGGGTTAAGATGATTAAAAGAAACTATCTATGTTGAACACTTATAAACATGTCTAACATTTACTAAGTAGTCCCAAAATGTTAGCACCTATTATTAGACACTAGTCTTTAAGAGTTCTGGAGCTTGAAAGAATTGATTGCTTTCTAAAACCTGTATATTGATTGCTCCTCTTGCCTGACTCGCAATTGCTTTTTTGTAGGAAACTGGAAAAATAAATGGTGCTGATCCTCATTTTGCATACAGGGCAGATTTGCTTGAAAAAGAACTGCAGGTTATTCTCATTAGAAATTCTATATCACATTTGCTTGCAGCATCACAGAGAAAACTTATCTTTCTGAGAAATCACTTTGTAAAACAACTTCAAAGGTGCAAGTCCTCATTTAGTTATTCATTTTGTAGCAAAGGGAGAAGGGTGATGCTGTAGTTTTTGTTAGCTTTATTTGATTTTCTTTGTTTGGAGAAAGTATAATAGTTCAGTATTAAATCAGTGTATAGTGGTGTTATTGTATATATGGCAAACACACACACACACACACACACACACACACACACTTTTCCTTATCCTAGTTCTCCCTCTGCCCATATATCATGAATGAAGCATTCAGTTTTGTAAAAGACTGCACAATAAAGGAACACAGAGGTAGCCTGTGTCTCTTTTGTTATTGCCACAGCAGTAGGCCCTAGTGTGCTCCTCTGCCTGCTGCTTGCTGAAGAATAAACACAACTGAATTACCAAGACATTTGCTTTTATTCATTCCTCACATTAACCTATGTGTGTCAAGGTCTTGTCCCAGAGCCTCCTAAAAGTAATGTACTTTAGTTGTCAGTGATGAAAACTCATGTATTCATCCTTTCTTTTGCTTTTAGTTTGAGTTAAAATATTTCTGTTTTTCTGGAGCAATCTTCCTGGACTGATTCAGTTTTCACTAAAAACTATTTTCTTGACTATAATTCATCTCATCTTTTGTATCATCACCTCTTATATTTTACTCTGTCTCTAAGCTCATAAGATGGAATCAAAACAATCAATTACAAAAACACTTATTGCTCACTTCCACGGTGTCTTCCACTGTGCAGTGTTAGCACTGGGTACTGGGCATTCAGAGAGGGATCAGATGCACTTCCTACATTGAAGGAGATTCATCTTGAAGGAAATGGATTGCCATTTATTTATTATTTAATCCTATGGAATCAGTGAAATAAGTCGTTTTAAATTCAGACAGAAAGAGGTAAGCCTAGAACACTTTATTAAAACTTCTAGTTTTAATTTATGAGAAAACATCAACCATAAATCCAATAGAAAAGATAAGACTTTCATAAATTGAATTGGTATCATATTGTAATCAACTATTAACAGGCAGTTTTTGTTTGTTTTGTGTAGAAATTCTAATGTGCTGCCATAATTGTTCTTTCCACTTCGGCAAAGGAAGAGAATATGAGAGAGAGATGTATTAATACACATTGTGGTGCCCTTCCACATTTTCGCTCAATTCAACTTTTCATAATAAGAAGGAACCCTTTCCTCTTTACTAAGAATGTCTTCTTCTATACTTGAAGATGTTATTAGGTTCAAGATTCAGAGTGATAGCTGGGTTAGGAATTGGATGGTGGTACATGGATTCTCTACCCTCTTTCCTATGACTCTTATAATAACAAGCAGATAGTGTTGTTTAAAATAATTGCTGTATTAAATCAGATATGGTAGAAAACAGATATAGATTTTTGGAGATAGGAAAACAACCTGGGGAAGGAGAACAAGGAAAGGGTAGTAAAAATGATACAGATGAGATCTGTATATGTACTCCCAAAATGAATGTAATCATGATGTATAGAAAACCTTAGGAAAAATATTTTTTAAAAAAATCAAGGAAAAGGAATTATGTATGTATGCATATACAGGATAGTTAATGCAGTTGTACTAATGACTTCTACAGCTTTATTGAAAGGAACAGTTAATGATTAATTATTGATCAGTCTTGCATGTCTCTATTTGCTTTCCCAAGAAACCATTTTGGAGATATCAATACATAATACAACAACCATTGCTAATTTCCTACCATTTTGTCTGTAACTCTGCATTGCTTGTATTGTTCTTATCTTATTTTGTAAATTGGTGTCTGTTTGTTAATATGTTTTCCTTCTTTAATTTTTAAAATAAATTTTGAAAAGTCAATAGAATGGTAGCTGGTGTAACTGTGCCCTGAATATCATAAATTCATCAGAAAAATAAGTTGAACAGCTTCTAGAACTGGATCTAGATTAAAGGCATGAAAGTGAACTTTAAAAACCATCCTGTTATCATTGAAAATATTTGCCAGGCTTCAATGCCTTTTATTTCTTAGGTATCAAGTTCTTTTCTGCTGCACTGAGTCTCTTCCACTCCCTAAAAAGAAAGTATGATATATACTAATAATTACCAGTCAAGACATTTTGTGTGCAAAACCTCTCAATATTTTTGTCCTTGAATTATTGCATTTCAAAAGAAGAGTTTCGAAACTTTAACCTGATGCATTCATACTACATATAAACTGGTGGTTTTTCCTTAAGCTTAAGCCTTATGATTTTTTTTGGTTCCAGGATCTTACAATCAATTATTTAGGCTTCAAATCTAAATTTGCTAATAATAGGGTGCTTGTCTCAGTAAGGACACAAATGTGTTGGTGCATGGAAAAACTTTTTGCCTTATTATTTCTTCATTGAATGAGGACCAGGACATGTCAGGTTTGTCTGAAATGCAGACTTGCCACTTATTATTGTATTAAGTATGAGAGGGGCATCATTGACATTCAAAGGTACATATATATATATTCCATATATTGCACTGGCATTCAACTTTTAAAATTTTTAAAATTTTATTTTATTATTACATACCTATAGTCTATAATGTTTAATAATGTGGGATAACTCCCCTGTGGGAAATTGATATATGTACATCACAAATCTTAATTCCTTATTTTTTGTTACCTTTCCTTTTCCTCTTTCCCCGTGCCTGCATCTCTATGTCCCTTTGCTTTTTTGTTTGTTTCTACACATGTTTGCAGATCATGTTTAGATTCTTTGTGTGTTGGTACATATCCATAACACATCCCAATTCCTTTTATCATCCTCTACCCATCCTCTCCCTCCTCTTTTCTTCCATCTTTTGATCCCTTCCCCTCTGAGAAAAATCTATTTCCCTATATTTTATTATCTGTCTTATTTTGCTCTTTAGTTTTACATTGGGTTTCTCATATAAGAAAAACCAGGCAATATTAAGCTTTTGTTTCAAATTTATTTTACTTAATATTATGAAATATATAATAGAGAATATACTTTAAAGCTTTACTCATTAAGTATATAAACATGCAACACATACATTCATTTTTCTCCTCTATTTTATTTGCATATATATGTATGCATACAAATATACATATGTGCATATGTGCATCTACATTTTCCCAAAGCAACATTTTCTTTTACCATTTGACATGTGCTCTTGTATTTTCTATTCTATTTTATTATACCTTAAAATGATTATAATTATGTACAAAATTGATTTCAAAACCTACTAATAACATCAATCTACATTTTAAATTAGATTGGGCATGTTTGGCATAGCTATAGAGAACCTACATTTTAAAAAGAAATCATACAAAAAATGCAATGTAATTACATGGTATATCACAGCCTCTTTCTTACCAAAGAATTGACCTCTGTGCATCAAAAGTCCTGTCTAGAAACTGGAGGCACCCCTTTAAGTACATGATTTATTACTATGAGATCAGGGAAAAAAAAGTAAAGTTGTTAATTATAAGGCTATTTGTCACAAAATTGTTGCATGTAATGTGCTATGACATTATTAGAAGCCAAGACTCATTTTTATGGATGATTTTAAGACAGTGAGAAGATGGATATTTCAGAGCTGTTATCTTCTGTTTAAAAAATTCATAAAGTAAAATTTGAGTAAAATAAAATTTTTTAAATAAAGTTTGATGACTTTTAATAAGTGTATATATCCATGTTATTAATCAACATCATTATCAAAACAGCAGCATATTTTCATCACCCAAGAAAGTTTCCTTGCTCAGTTTGTAGTAAACTTCTCCTATTTACCTCCAGGATCTAGAAGCTACTGATCTGGTTTTTATCCATATGTTTGCTTTCTTGTGTCTTTCTTGTTGCTGAGACAAAATACTGGATACCCACAAGTTAAAAGAGAAAATGTTTATTGTAGCTTACAGTTTGTAGTGGTTTCATTCTATAGTTGGCTTTCTCCAAGACAAAGTGGCATGGCAGAGGAGACAAACTCCATAACATGGCCAGCAAGAAGCAATGAGACTTCCTCCTTTTCCTTTTTATTTGATCTAGGATACAAGCCTATTGGTTGGTGCCACCACCAGTCAAGGTGGATCTTTCCTCTTCAGTATATCCGTCATCCACACCCAGTATAGACTAAACCAATCAGTGGACTAATCCAGTATCATACACCCGTGATGCATTATCACGCATGAACATGTGAGCATATAAGAATTTAGGGGCTATCTAGATATAAGCCATAACATTCTCCCTTTAGCCACTAAAAGACTCATGTGCATCCCTTTACACAAAATCTCTACACATTGCCAGAGTCCTAACAGTTCCAGCGTTGCAGAAAGGTCCAAGTTCAAATTCACCTTTGATATTTAAGGAAAACTTTTTGCTGCCAGTCCCTGTAAAAAACAAAAAGAAAGATAAAAAATTCTAACATAAAATAGCACAATATAAACATTGACATACCAAAAGATATAAATAAGAGAATAGAAGAGAATGGGATCAAAGTGATACCAAAATCCACTGAGGAAAATATTAAATTCATTAGTTTATATACAGCATCTGGGGCTATTTTCTGCAAAATATGAACTCCAATGGGCTTATGTGGACCTGCGGTACTGTTTGTTATTGTAGCCTGTATGGCCTCTTTTTTGTGTTATATCCATGTTTCTAGTTTCTCAAAATTTCTGATGTCTCCACTGCACTTTTGGCTTGAGACAGCTTCAGAAACTGCTACTGGAGTGGAACAGTGCCAATCCTCCCAGGTCTTCTTATGAAATCTGTGTGGAAGCCTTCATGACCTCATAATTCTTGTATCCTGTATCTATGTAAAACCAACACCACATGGATGATGTCAACATCTGCTGCCAGCTGGAGCAGAGATGAGCACATTTGCCTCTTGCAAGTGATTGCAGTGGGTTCTGAGTACCTGTATGAGTGAGCATAGTGAACTAAATTATGAAGGACAAGTTCCTATTCTTTAGGCTGCGTCCATTTCAAAGCATGGTGCTTTGGATTTCTCTTCTTAAAATAAAGTCTTTCACCTTTGTAATTTTGAGGCTGCAAAGCATGGAGTCCTGCTGGTTCTTGTGATACTTTCAGCCCATCTTTTCTATTATCTTGCTTGAAATACTGGGCTTTTTAATGGTAATCTTTTCAGCACCCAAATTCTTCTTTGTTCCATCTTTGCAAGCCATGATTGTACCAGAACATCCTTTCTTTTTTTTATTTTAAAGAAAAAATAGTAAACAATCAAAAAAGTATAAAATTTCAAAACACAATTATAGGAGAGTAACAATATTCAGTACATTGTGTATTGTTATGCTCAATTTAGTTGCTCATGATACATTATATAGGCAAGAAAAACTGATCAAACAATACAGTCATATACTTTATCCTTTCAATGAGCTAATAGTAATCAGTATATATATATCCTTTCTGTTTCCTTCTTTGCTCCTTCCCCCCATTCCAGGTTATCTTTCCTTTCAGATGAAACTCAACCTTTTAAATCATTCTGCTGTATCACTTGCTCTTGATTCTCAATGTACAGGTGAGTAGAAGCTATTAACAGTAGCCACATCAATGCCACAACATGAGACTGCATTCAGAGTTTCCTGTCAGACTGATTACTCTTCCATCCTTAATCTTGGTCCACTGAAATGTCACTGGAAATGAGCAAAATGCAGACAAATATTTGCCTAGAGTGTAACAAACTTGGCCTGGAATCTAACTGCCAATGAGTCCTCATTTCCAACTGAAACCTCCTGAGCCTAGTCTTCATTGACTGTATTTGTATCAGCATTCTTATCTGTTGAGATCCAATCAGGATCTCCTATCAAGCTCAGCTCCACAGAATTTTAGGGCTGTTTCTCCAGCCAACATCTCCACATCATTTCAATCTTCTCCCACAACCAGTTCCAAAGGCTTCTGAACCACATGTTCAGGTAGTCACAGCAGTTTAAAAAAATGCTAGTAAGATCTTTTTATTTACTTTCTTACTGCAGAAAAAATGTCCAACACCCACAAGTTAAGAGAGGAAAGATTTAGCTAAAAGTTTGTAGAGGTTTCAGTCCATAGCTAACTGGATGGCATGGCAGATGGGTATCGCAGAGAAACAATCCATGACATTACAGGAAGGAGGCAGCAAGCCTTCCTTTTTTTCTTTTTTCCATTTTAATCCATTCAGCCTACAAGCAGGCTAGATGGGTTTTCTCTTTTCATTAAATACATTATCCAATCAGTGAACTACTCTAGTGTCACATACCCATGATCCAGTACAAAATACCCGAAATCTAGTTGCTCCCTAAAACCCCTCTTATGAACACATGAGATTTTGTATGTGGGACAACTAGATAACATGCCAAAGCATTTGGCCTCTTCTAAAACCTCAATTAAATGGAGTCATACAAGATGTAGTTCTCTACGTCTGACTTCTTTTTTGTAGAAAAATACTTAGAAGTTCCGTCTAAGTTGTATCAAGTTTTTGTGGATAGGTAGTTCAACGTATGACTATAACCCAACTTTTAAAGTCCACATCCACTTCCTATTGACACACAATTGTGCACTTAGTAGTTCGTGGCTGTAATAAATCATGTTGCTATGAAAATTTACATAACACCTTAGTATAGACATATATTTACTTTTCCTCTTTGTAACTACCTAGGAGTACAATGGCTATTTAATTGTAGGTGTGTGCCTAACAGTTTTAGAAACTGATAAAGTTTTTATCACACCAGTGTATCATTTCTCATTCCACTGGTAATAAATGAATGTCTGAGTAGTTCCTCATCCTTGCCCAACAACGCAGTTTCCAATGTGTTGAACTTTAACCACTACAGTTGTTGTGATAAGTTGATTAATTGTCAAGATGAGCGGGAACACCCAGTTGTGCTGAGTCAGCATGGTTGTGGGTGTGTAGGACTCACTTTAAGTAGGATTGTTGGCAAAAAATTATAAAAAGGAGAATGGGAGGGAAGTACTTTAGCTTTGTTCCAACTGATTTTCCACCAAAGAGCTTCCACTGTTCTCTTGGGAGGAGCACTGGTCCTTTGCCAAGGTTGACTGGTTTTCTCCTTGGAAGACCTCTGGTGGTGTTCACCTTTGCTTTCACCTGGCCAAGGTTGACTGGTTTTCTCTTTGGAAGACCTCTGGTGGTGTTCACCTTTGCTTTGGGTGTTGTATCCTGGATTTTGAGGCGGATTCTTCAGCTCTCAGCATTGAACTTTTGGCTGGCTGGTGCAAACTTTTTAGCTTTTAGCCCCACCATTTAACCTCCCTGCACAGACATTCCCTGCAGTTTTCCACTGCAGATCCTTTCGCGTCCTGACATAGACTTTGTTGCATGGGCTCCAGCCCTTCGGTGGCACCCTTCAGAGCTCTGTAGTGTGGACTGGTAGATCTTTAGCACTCTTCTACATTTAACTCTATGAATGGGCATTATAGATCAATCTTGTAAATTTCTTGGTCCTGCACTAAATCTGATTTAGATCATGTGCAGTCTTTTGAGAAGCATTGCCCCAGCCCTGCAAAATCTTGTAGGCATTGATAGTTGTACATAGTGGTAACTTATTTTTGTTTTTATACTTATGTTATTATAGAGGAAAAAATAATTAAACATATACACTACTATTTATTTATTTGAAAGAGTCTTGTATGGTTCAAGCTTGTCTTCTACTCACTATATATCCTACGCTGATTTGAACTTGTAGTGATCCTCCTGCCTCAGCCGCAGGAGTACTATAATCACAGGCATATGCAGCCATCTCTGATTACAACTTTTATATTAAAATCATTGAACGCACTTATTATGTTGAAAACAAGGTCTAGCCAGATGACATAGCACACCACTAAATCATTTTTCTAAGTCTCTGTCTCTATATGATGTAATAACCCTGAAACCCTAAAGATACTTTGATGTTTAATATACTTCTTTGAACACTTTGACATTATAATTTAAACATTTCACAGGAATGCAGTCAATGTTTAAATGTGCAATTTAAAACTATGAATTTATTTTATTTTGGGAGGCTTAAGCTTGGTACCACTAAATTAAAAGGAAAACATAATAGTATAGTAAAAATATCAAAGCTACCTAAGAATTATATTTTCTGACAAAAACACTGTGGACACTGAAAAACTTTATTGTTAAGGGTAATATTCAAGTTGCGGCTGGAAAAGAAACTTGTGTCCCCAAAATGTATTTGACCTTAAATGTTATGTCAAGGAACCAAAATATAAAATAATTTTTATTTGACTGCATGTGTATGTATGCATATGACTTCATGTATTGTTCTCCACTTTCTTGTGTGTTACTTCCTTTACCCATTTAATAATTATTTGTTTAGTAAATCCCTAGTGAAAGTTCTCCTCTATGTCTACTAACATTTTCAAAACTGTCTTTGCTGTTTGTCTCAGCTTATATATTACTTCCTCCCAGAGGCCACTGTTGACTCAAATATTCATCCTTGATTTTGCATTAGATGGCCTTCTATTCTGATCCTTTGGCTACCTATACTTAACCCATCATGTCTACCTACATTGTTCATTTTCTATTGTGATGGAACATTTATTTGCTCATTTTTGCTACTTTGTAGAAATTCCTTAGAGATGGTGTGTATGTCCATAATAAGGACATTTTATACCATCCATACCAGGCCCAAGTCCTTATTATGGACATATATTTCCTTTCCTTTCATATAACTACTTAGGAGTAAAATGGATGAGGTATATGATATGCATGTATTTAAAAATACTAGTACACAGTTAGCACTCAACAAATATTGAGTCAATGAACTCATGATTTCTACTTCTATTTGAGTCATCCATTTTGAGAGGTATCTTCAATGTCTTGCCAAATTGTGGCTAATATCAAAATTTTACATAATCCATTTGTAGCCATATTCTTTGGGTAAAGTGATAGCTATCTTCTTATCAAGGAATTGGCCTGACACTATATCCTATTCCATTTTCTACACTGCATAATGTGATTAAGCTTAATAATATCAAACTGACGGACTTTGGAGTTGCTATGTAAATAGTAAAGCATAGTTGTGTGTATGCCTAGTATATGGCCTCTGGCCTTCTCCTCTCTAGCACCATTCCCTTGCTCTTTTTGCTGGTTGCAATGAGGTATCTTTGCCCTGCCATACACTTCATGTGTGAATTAAACCTCTGCTTTTCTAAATTGCAGATGTTGGGTATTGTGTAAAAATAATGGGATAGCTAACAGTGACATATGTCTTTTAAATGTCTATGGAATTGTACTGTAGCAACATTCTTCACTCACTCTCAGAAAGAGAGACATGTGCATCAAGGATTATTTAAATGTCAGATGAGGAATCTTTAAAGGATCCAGAATAACTTTTTTTAACTAAGACCTTTCTTTCCTGTACTCATGGTTCTCAAAACCCAGGCCAAAAGTCTGGTCCTTCTCCTGTTAGGAATCAGGCTTCAGAGCAAGAGGTGAATGGAATACAAGAGGGAGAAGCTTCATCAATATTTTCAATTGTTCCCCATGGCTGGCATTCCCTCCTGAACTCCATCTCCTGGCACATCAGTGGTGGCATTAGATTCTTACAGGAGCATGAATTACCTTTCACAGAATCTATCCCTCCTGCCAAAACACTGGGGACATCTGCTTTATAGGCACATTTTCCAGGTGCTATTTTAAGATGTATTTCATCCAATTTGTGCCTCTAGGTTGACTGTATTTGTGTGTATAATGGTTCCTTAAACTAGCAGCTTAGAATAAATGGATATGAAGGAAATAGGAATGCAAAGTTTTAGTCTTTTCCTACATTTTTTATCTGCATATTCATTGCATAGCAAAAGTCTTTGTCTTGCTATGTGAACTCTCTGAAAACCGCTTTGCTCATGGAGACAAACATTATTTTCTGCAAAGTGTAGCCTGTCCTAAATTATTATCAGACATTTGCTGAGAATTTTGAAGCTGAGATAATTTAGGTAATAGTCTTATAGCAAAGGCAAAACAACTAAAATAGACAAATAAGCAGATACCTGAAATTTTCATGATTAAGAGGAAAACTGTGAAAAGGAACTTTATTAAAAACTGTGAAACCATGGCACTTTCATGCACCAGGGAAAATATATAGTAAATAGCTAGAAAAAATATAAATTCTAAACCTCATCAAACTATAACTAGCACTAGTTATAAGTTGTCTTAAAATACATTTTCTTAGTGGTGACATAGTTATGTAAGAAGTAGAATTGATTTTATTTTTAAAATAACTACATTTTAAAACAAGATTCATATTATATTTAAACATGGTTAAGAAATTCTGTTTGGTATGGATCACTTCACGTGGCTGCATTTTAAAGTATCAGTCATAAAAGTAAAAAATAAAATAATTAGTAAGCTAAGGAGCAAATTGAAAAGGAACAACTCAGCCAGGAGCTTTTAAATAATTGTATGGCATAATGAGAGAAAGAATAAATATCTCAATGGCATAGTATGTAAAGCAAATATAGAAAAAGCAATAATGGAGCAGAGAAAAGATTGCATCTATATGTGCATGGAAATACTACAAAGGTCAAGAAAAGAAGCAAGTTTAAAGAAAAAGCCTATTGGTTAATGGGAACAGGAAATAGTCTAAAAATAAGCACATCAGGTTGGGAGACATAGAAAACAAAATTTAGATTAGATAGTCCATTAAAATTCTCTAATGTTATCAAGACAAGGGTAACATTTAAGGAAAGGGAAGAAAAAATATTCCAAATTCTCCTTTAACTTGCTCAGGCATGTGTGTGAGTTATTCCTACACACGTCACATTTAACCTAGAAGCAAATCACCAAAAACAAGTGGGAGGATGAATAAAAACTTTTAATGTATGATTTTAAAGAATACCCATCATCTCACTCTTCATTCTTACTTCAGAAATTAAGAAATACCCCCAAATGCAATAAGTACTTTGTAAGAGAAAATTGAGTTGCTTAACAAACATGTCATGAGGTCTAACTAAACTTATTATACATGGCCCATTTTGCTTCACTGCCCCTCAAGAAGTACTGAAATCTTTCTCAGTATTATGCCAAATATATTGCATATGCTTGCCTATATTTCTTTTTAAGAAAAAATGATTGAGGCAGTGGTATTCACAGCACCCAAATGAGAAGCAGTAACAGGGCTATTGTAAAGAAAGAATAAAATGAGGCACAAAGGAAAAATTGAGGTATGGATATTGATATTCTGGTTAGAGGAAATCTATCTTTCAATATACTGTATTAGAGTAATATATACTTTCCATTTAGGAAAGTCCATTTTTGGAAATAATGTTGAAGAATCATTTGAACAATGCTGCTGTTTTTTAGTCGTTTCAAGAAATTAAATTACCTAGCATGTTCTAATTTTTTCTTATACTGGAAGTCATATCTGTCCCCTTTTAGAGACCACTGTTTTGTACAGAACAAGGGCTATTATCTATCTAATAAAGGAGCAGAAAACAAATAATTGATTTAAAATCATAAGGAGGACTTGTTAGTTTGAGAATGGTTTAAGGAATTTCATTCCTTTTCCATCCGCTTCTATTCATTAAGTTGTCTAATAGATGTCATTCAACACAGAAGTATTCCTTGACTGCTTAGTACGTAAAAGCACCCCATCAATTTCTACCTCTTGAACTCCTTTTCTTCCCCTTCATGGCACCTTTTACATTTGATATTATATTTTTATGTCTTTTCTCCAAAATACCATAAACTCCATAAAGACAAGTATCATTGTTTAGCAGTGTATTTCCAGCACCTACTATATATAGTGCCTAGTGTACTATGTAGCTGTTTTGTTCAAACTATGGTCTCAACTGTTTTGTTCAAACTATGGTCTCTGTATCAATAGCAGCAAAAGCTTCCTTGAACTTGCTTAAAAGGCAAATTACCAGCTTTCAGCCAAGAATAAAAGAGACCAATAATCTCTATTTAAACATGCCCTTTAGAATATTCTAATTCATGTCAAAATTCAAAACACATGGAGAAAAAAGTAAAGAATTAATGAATTCAAGGTCTGATTGTTTAGAATAGGCAGTTATCTACATGATTGTCTCTTCTGAAATTCACATTTAAGTTAGAATGCCATTCAAGTCCACCTGTGAACAAAAGGTGACATATTAAAGTGTATGGTCATGGTCAATTTGGAAAACTAAAAAAATACAAGGAAGATTGGAAATGTAATTCAGTAGTAAAGTGCTTGCACAGCATGTTAGAGGCCCTGAACTCAATCTCCCATATCATAAAAGAAAGACAAGAAGAAGCTTTTGCATAAAAAAGGATTTGATATCTCTTAGGATTATGAGTGAATGTTAACAATTGATTATCTTCACTTGTAGCAATGTCCCTACTGTCTCCAAATACCAATATTATACAAATGATTTAATACTATGTTGGAGAAGTGGTGAAATTGAGATAGTACTTAGAATTGCATATAATATTTATTCATTCAAAAATATTTGGTTTGTATCTACCGTGTATCATAAAATTTTTTGTAGGGACCCACTGTATAGTTTAGGCTGGCATAGGACTCACTCTAACCATGACTAGCCTCGAACTTGTGGCAAACCTCAACCTTCCAAGCACTGGGATTACACACATGTATCACCATGCCAAGTTTGTATGAGAAACTCTTGCAGGAGCTTGTGATACATCAACAAAACATAACAAGATAAATTTATTGCCTTAGTAATATTTGCCTTTTAATGAACCTTACTGGAGACCTCTGTCTGTCTCTTTCTTCTCTGTCGCTGTTTCTGTCTGTCTGTCTCTCTGTCTGTCTCTCTTTCTGACTCGAATAGTCTCTTTTTTAAGTTAACTCTACAGCACCAAGGGGTTAGGACTACATTTGGTGATAGGTTCTACTGGCTTTACATTTTCTCAAAATGCCACATATCCAGGCATCTGCAACACAGTGTGTCCTAAAGCTGTAACTACTGCTTTTTATTATTGTAGTCTACAGTAACTCCATAGAGCTTATGATGTGCTAGGTACTATTCTACTTGCATTTAAAATGTCATTTAAGAGAGATCGGCTTGTTAGCGGTGGAGACGCCCGGCAATCCCACGTTTCGCGCATATTGGGCAGGCCGCGCGGAGGGCCCCAAACGCCGGGAGCGGGGAGGAAGATTGGCTGGGTCCTAACGCCCTGAGAACACAGACAGCTCGGTCCCTCCCGCCTCCCGAGCTGGCGCAGCTCTCCGGCGACTCCCGACAGAGATCGGCTTGTTAGCGGCAGAGACGCCCGGCAATCCCACGTTTCGCGCGTATCGGGCAGGCC
>PVLD010027743.1:0-20337 GCA_004027595.1 Dinomys branickii
AAGTGTGTGTTCAGGCTAACACATACAGATATACACTATTAATCTAATTTCCTGTCTTCGATTATTGCTTAGCATTAAGTGATATAATACAATAGTAGAACCATGTTAGCCCTCCTGCACATATGTATATTCGTGAATATTCCTCTATACATACATACATACATTTTTGTCTTTTTCTTTTCTCCTTTCCTTCGTCCCAGGAAATTTGAATGGTCATCTCTTGTCTGAGTTTAGATCTACAAGGTTCCCCGGAAATCTTGTTTGTTCAGAGGTTGGGCTCATCCAGTGCCTAGATCATGGGGTGCTGTGCTCGTCAGTGGACAATCACCAATGAATTTATGGCCAAATGTGCTGTTAAGAGGCAGGGTCTGCCTGGAGGGGTGATCACTGGGGCGGTGCTTCTGGAGGGTCTGTCTTACTCTAGCTATTGCTCTGGGGCTGGTTCTTGGAGACCAGTGATTGAGTGGCTTTCCTCCACTGTGTCCTTCCACAGTGTCATTTCTGCAGCAAAGCCAGCACACTGGAGACTGAACCCTCTCACACAATGAACAAAAAGAAACCTTTCTTCTGTAAATTGTGGGCATTGGGTATTTTGTGCCACGGACGGGAAAATGGCTAATACATCCCTGATATAAAATGGCATACTATTGTGTATAACCTATATCCTCATATTCTTTAAATGATCTCTAGATTACTTATACCAAATACAATGTAAGTAGTTCTCATATTGTTTTGGGATGTCAGTAGGGCCCTTGAAATGTGCCTTCTGTCGGTAAGGAACCTTACTTTTACAAAAAATCAAAGTAATGAGTTTGTAGTGAAGAGCACTAAGGATAGAACTTCCGTTGTTCTATATTTTTAAATGATCTCTAGATTACTTAAACCAAATACAATGTAAGTAGTTTTCATATTGTTTTAGGATGTCAGAAGGGCCCTTGAGACATGTCTTCTGTCGATAAGGAACCTTACTTGTACAAAAAAATCAGAGTAATGAGTGTGCAGTTAAGAGCACTAAGGATAGAACTTTCACTGTTCTACTTTCCCCATCCTGTGCTCTCTGCAGAAGCAGCTGCTGTTTTTGTTTTACATATGTAAGTGAATATGCATATATGCTAGTAATTTTTTAATCTTAAACTGTGCCTTTGTTTTTCTTACTGTGATAGTAGTACATGATTTGTGTGGGTTAAGCTCCTTCCATCTCCCACTTCTATTTCTCCTCCTTTTTCTGACTTGATAATTGTGTCACTATTCAGTTCATCATCTTGTTACCTTTGTGAGATCTCCCTTTCATATAACCTCTGTTTCTTGGTTTTGTTAACTTGAGACATCATCTCTTGATTCTCCACTTCCTATGATGATGACATTAACCACTACTGAGCCTTTCACCTGTTTCCCCTCCTTCTCCCCCACCGGCTTTTAATAGCTGAATTTTCAAAAAGCTGTTAGCAGTTTCTCTTCATTCTACAGCTGTAGTGAAGCCATCCATCTATACTTTGTAATTCTAGATGTTAAAAATTAATAAATACCATTCTATTCTTAAATTTTAAATAATAGGTAATATTTCTTGAATGTTTATATTTGCCATGTACCATTTTAATTGCTGCGCATATAGTAGCTCAAATTGCTTTACGTATATTAATACTCATGACGTTATAAGGTAGACCTAGAAACTGAAGTATGAGGAAATTAGGTAACTTACTCAAAGCCACGTAAGATGTTTGGATTTGAATCAATATAGTATTGCACTGGAGTATATATCTGCTTGAACTAACTTCCACCATTTAACAAAACACCCTAAAATTTCAGTGGCTTAATAGGACAATCATTTCTGACTTAACGTTCTATGGGTCAAACATTTGGCTGGCTTTAACTGTGCTATTGTGTAAGTCTTGGCTGGGTCCACCCCAGACTTGTGGGCAGCTAGGGAGCTGTGTTTCTGGATGGCTGATGGGGAAGACAGCCTGTGTGGCTTATCAGCTATCAGGCCTTGTGCACATGGATGTTGGCAGCAGAGGCAGGGCAGCTGTCCTGAGGCCTGGGCGTGGAGATGGTGCTCTCTTACTTCTACTGCACTCTGAGGGTTACACAAAGTCACAAAGTCATCCCGGATTCAAGAGAAAGTGAAACAGATTTCACCTTTTGCTGAGTGTGGCTGTGAAGTTACTTTAATATGGGTGCTTCTAAGGGACGGCAGAGCAAGTGGTCATTTTTGCCTTCTACAATACCTCCTCTGACCGTTGTGCATGTTGTTCCTCCGTCGTGTAAATATTATTCAGTGGAGACAGTCAATGTGTATTAGGGTTACATTTCATTCTGTGCAGTTCCAGTGGCATCAGCGTGAAAAATAAAGTTGATAAAAAGAGGTCTTTCTTAGACGTCATTAAGTATTCAAAAACTAGCTTTTATTTTTCAATTTATGCTGTATTTGCTCATTCCTTTTTGTACTATTTTTCCTTGTGCTTATGATTGATCTCTTTCATTTTTTAAGACCAAATGCATGCTTACTATAGCATGCCTATAACATTTCACAGCTTTACTTTTTCTAGTGCACATGAGTATTCCTCATCCAACTTGTTGGGATCAGAAATATTTCATATTTCATAGGGTTTTTTTAAGTTTGGGGGTATTTGTACAGGATTCACTAATTGAATATTCTTAGTTTGAAAGTTTAAAATTTAAAATGCTCTAAATTTCAAAACTTTGGATACTTTTTAGCCAGGGGTGGTACTGCAGTGGTAATCCCAGTAGAGGTTATATACTGGTAATCCCAGTACTTTGAAGGCTGAGACAGGAGAGCCCATGAGTTCTGGGCTAATCTGGGACACAATGAATTTAACGGCAGACTGAACTGCATAGTGAGACCCCTGTCTCAAAAAAATCCAAAACTTTGAATTTGGAGCACTAGATTTTCATATTAAGGATGCTCCTACATATATGTATTTTTGGGGGCTTGAAGATCCCTTGGATCCAAATGATTCTGCATGCAGCTCACACGGTTTACCTCAAATGCTGTCATCCTAGGATTTCTTTACACGTGTGTTTTGGTTCATTGCACTTTTCTTTGTGTTTTACACGTTCTTTCTTGGTTTTCTCTCTTTTGCTCAGAGATATATTCAAACATATTTTTGAGAACACAAGCAAACTTCCTGAGGACTTACATGTCATAGATTTAGAATGGATTTATTTCCTTTTCATGTTTGCCTGCAATTTTTCTGGGTGTAGTAGTCCACGATCAAATTATAGTGGCACTTAATTTTTATTTTTTATTCTTACTTTATTTTTTATTTTAAAGATAAAACAATGAAAAAATCTTAACAAACATGCATACATTTAGAAAATAACATAAAACAGCACAAGCAATACAGAATTTCAGACAAGGTGATAGGAAATTAACAATGGTTGCTGTATTACATATTGATATCTTCAATTTGGATACTCAGATAAACAAATAGAAGACAAAGATGTCCACTGCCACCACTCCTGTTCAAAATAGTTCTGGAAACATTAGCCAGAGCAATTAGACAAGACAGAGGTATAAAAGGAATAAGGATAGGAAAGGAAGAAGTGAAATTATCATTATTTGCAGACGACATGATACTCTACATGTAAGACCACAAACTTAATTCTTTCTGGTTGCAACCAGAATCAGGGAATCATGGAAAGAACTAAATTTGTTAATCAAGAAACCACGGTATTTTTCTTTGTAATTTGAAAATCTTGCGTAATTGTCTTCCAGATTTTACTACTAATAATAAGAAGTCTGATAGCAGTCTCACTTTTCTGTGTTTTGTTTGTTCTCTTTCTGTCTGTGTCTCTCATTTCACATTATGAAATATTTCTTCAGCTTTATCTTTTAAACTTCTAATTGAATCGGTTGTTTTTTCAATTACTGTTAATTTTTAAATGCTTTAAAATTTTCTAATTTTTTTCCCCATTATGTTCTGTTATTTCATAGATCACATGTCTTCCTGAATATATCTCAGCGTATTCGAAATGAAAATGTTAAACAAATTTGCTTCCTCTAGGACCCGTGTTTCTATTTGTTTATGTTGGTGGTTCCCTCACATGTAGTATATTTTCTCCAAACAAATACTAATTTTTAGATGTCTGTTTACCTTTTAAAAGGAAGGATAAAAGGAGGTCTGCTGAGAGCTCTGTGTAAACAGAGAATGCTTACCACTTGGCAGATTCAGTTCTCACCTGAGTGTTTGGGAGGCTTGTCGTGGTATATCATGTGTGCTGTGTGTGGTATAAAGGAAGGGGTAAAAGTGGAACCGTCGTAATTAGAGCCTACCTTCTTGACTGTTTTTTCATCCCCAATTCCAAGTCCCATCCAATGATCTGGCAATTTCTGTTTCATAGTAAATCCAGGACTCCTCCCTCTCTGCCCTTAAAATCCCCTCCTCAAATATTCTAGTTCATGGGTATTTCCTTTATGTTTTACTTATTGATAGTAAAGTAAAAAATTGCATTTCTCTTTTAGCTTGTTTGTTGACATTCACTCACCTGAACACTATTAGAGATTTATATTCCTGTTACTCCTTCACTATAATTTTGATAGATTCTAGAAAGGGAGGCAGAGAAAATATTTGATCTCAGGTGAACACTTTTCCCCAGAAATTCTCTCAATATCTTACTTTTCAAAACAGAAGAATCTTAACTCCATATTCACCGCTTAAGTCAATCTCCTTTTAATTGGTGAAAGAATCCTCTTTCATGTAGTAACATCCGTAGTCGCTGTATCTTCAACTCCTCTCAGCTAAAAGCTCTAAAAAATGAAGATGCTTTCATGGTCTTATGTGTACTAGGATAAGCATGAACTGCGCACATTGGTGTACTAACGTGCTATCCAGATTTCAGTATGTTATGGAATATAGTAGCACTGTTATATTCCAGTTTCCCAGCTGTCCTGAGATTACCTGATATATGGGGTAGGAAGGCTAACTATACTTTTATATAAAAATGCTTAATTAACATAGACAGATTTCTTGTCAGTGGTTGGTATATTAATCTGGCAAATCCTCTTCCTCTCATCCTGCCAAATTTTAGATTCTTTTGAAAGTCTGCCAGTATAGTTCTTATTGGCTCTAAATATGGGGAACCCTTCATTTTTATGTCCCTGAGACAAGTGCCTGATTTCTTGTTGCTCTTGTAGTAATTTTGGGGAGGGGTGTTTTCTTTCTTGTCCTTTCCAGTCCAAAACCCTAAGAAATTTACTACCTTACTCAGTGGATAGAATTGCTCAGATCCTGTTCATCACTTATTAAACCTTCTTTGAATTCTGTAGGACCGAAGTTTCATAACTTTGCTTTTTCTACTTTTGTTGTAAGTGCATCCAGCTCTGTGTCCCCACTGTCCACCAAAATGTCTCCTAGCTGCCTCCGGAGTGTTTGCACAGTCCTTTCTCCCAGTACATTGTGGGAGTGTGCTTTTTGTTTATGGTAGCTTTTTAGAAACAGTTTAATCAAGAAGGGATTTTAGGAATGATTTGGACTTTTACTTCCAGCAACCTTACACCATCAGGCAGGAATAACGATGCAGGGGTAATACTTTGTTTTTGGAAGTCTAAAGGATCTTGTTCTCTTACTTTTCAACACTACATACTGAGTGGAAATACAGCTTTGCAGTAGAGTGGGTTCTTAGCATGTGTAAGGCTTGTATTTGGTCTACAGCACTACCACTGCCACTCAAAACATTGTTATTTCTGTGTGGTAAACATATACTGGGAGTTCTATTGTGATTAAAGTAGGTATGGTTCTTTTCAGGTGTAAATAGATAATTACATGAGTGAATGTACAATTGCACAAGAACTAGGAAGGGGAGGGATGGTGCCATAAAATCTGTAATAGTCGTGAAGGATGGGAAGCGATATCTGACTTGTGGAAACAATGACATAGTTACATTGGCACTGCAATGAAGCTTAGGGTGACCGTATTGGGTGGGGGGCCAGGAAGAATGAGAGTGGAACAATGAAAGCAGTCATCTGGGCAAAATTTGACGGTGGTGTGGGGCAGGGTGGTAACCCTGGAAACTTCCTGGTGAAGGGAAAGAGTGTTAGTTATTCAGAAGGCAAAACTGAGACCTGATTAGTCGTGAAGTGTGGGGACTGGGTGAGAAGGAAAGGTGGCAAGGTTCAGGGCTGAAACCAGTAGATGGGCCAGTGGGTAACTGGATGAGAACCAAGTTTGGTAGGGAAGGGGAAGAGCAAATGTGGAATTCAGAATGTATCAATTTTGAAGGACTACTCTAACACCTGAGTGGCAATCTTTTTCAGACAATAGTTATATGTAAACAAAGCTGTGGGCTCTCTTCAGGCCACTAGGTAGCTAAGAGAAGTTACAGAGAGATTGAGGGTATTTTCCCAAGTCAGATCAAGAAGAGAGTGACAGAGGCAGGGTTAGAACCCAGACATCCTAATGTATAGCGGCAAGCTCTCTGGTACAGCTTACAGAGGCCACTACTCAACAGTAAGATTTGATCCCCAGCACCACAGGAACAAAATGCATTCATTAACACGACTCTTCACACTTTATAGTCTTTAGTTTGTGCTTATTCACAGTTACTCTTGAAACCCAAAGTTCTTCTTTAGAGCAATTTTAGATTCACAGAAAATGGAGCAGAAAGTATAGAGCTTGCATTTATCCCTAACCCTGATACACTCACATATTGAAATGCAATGTCGGTTGCAATCCGTGAATCTGTATTGACATCATAACCTAAAGTTCCTCCTTTACATTTGATTTGTGATGAGTCACAAGGCAGCGAGCCCCCTGGTGGGGGAACTTAACTGTCAATATTTCTTCCCCCTTACCTCTTCCACTTCAGTTCTCCTTGGGCACAAAAGCCAAGCCCACCCTCACCTGCCTTGGCAGGGCCAGATGTTCAATTCTGACAAACAACTCACCCCGCTTGGGTTGTTCTGGCCCAGCAACACCCTCCCTCCATTTGGGGTGTTCTGACCTGTGGACACCCTCCCAGGAAAAGAGCTTAAAAGCCCCATATTTTGCTCAGCTCAGGGATGTCCTAGTCTGCTGGGCGACCCACCATGTCACCCTTCTGCCCAATAAAGACCCTTCTTGCGTCAGAGTGTCTGGTCTTGTTCCATGTAGATCTCGGCCCAATCATTTATCATCTGGTGCTGAAACCCAGGAGGGATGCCAAGGCTCCAGCCAGTCCCTCCTGACCGGTGACCTCTCCCCAGCCCATGACCAATCACCTCTGAATGGACTGTGAGCCTTGGACCTGCCATATTGCTGACCTTCTCATCCGCAGACATTTCTCGCCAGGTGTAAGTTTCTTCTGCATGTCCTGCCCCCCCCCGTCCTTGCTCCTCCTGTTCCCCTCCTTGCTGACGCTCTCTTCCTCTTTTTCTTTCACTCACTAATAGTCCTCCCTTCCCCTTTATCCTGATTTCTTTGGCCCCTCTGAATCTGTCACCTACTTTGTTGCCTGCCTCTTTTTCTCCTTCTGCCACCTGATTGCTGATGAGCACAGTGGACCCCTCGTCCACCCTTGGCAGACCCTGGGTGACTTCCTCTACTGGGTCAACTCTGAATTCCCTAGAGCACTTGTGCCCTCTTTGACCTGGACCGCCTCCATCCTTTTTCCTTCCTCCTTCTTGCTCTTCTCTTCTTGACTTAAACCTTCCTTTTCTCTTCTCTCCCTGAAGACCCCACTGCCGCACCACTCAGACAGCTCACTCTCCTGGCTTCACACCCACAGCCCTTATGGCCCTTCCCCAAATCATGTCTACACATCGAGCCATTCCTTCCCTTCTCATGACCCCTCCCTGACTGGAGACATCCGCTTGGGGGCCTGGGTTTCTCGTCCCATTTGGGCCTCTCTTGGTCAACAGTGGTCTTCAGTCTCCTTATTCTCTGTTCTCTCGTCTCTCTTTTGGTCATCATGGGCAACACCTCCTCCCTCCCCTACTTTCCCAATACCTCTGTGCTCCATTGCCTCAAGTCTGTTCTCTGTGGCCCCCTTAGCCTCTCTGATCTCACAGTTAAATGCCTCACCTTCCTCTGCCAAACCACATGGCCTCAATACAAACTATTTGGCCACCTGAAGGTACTGTCAACTTCAACGCCCTGTGGGACTTAGACAATTACTGTTGCTGCAGTGATAAATGGTCCAAGGTACCCTATGTGGTACCCTGTGCCCAAGCTTTTCTTTGCCCTCCATAACAAGCCTCAGCTCTGTCTTTCCTGTAGCCCCCAAGAGATTCTCCTGGCCAAATCCCCTGCCTCACGATGCTGCCTCTCTGACAACCCCTCACAAACTTCTTCCCTGAGCCATTTGATGACTTGCCCCTTAGGCAACCATTGGTCTCTCCCCAGACCAATCCTGATGCCCTTCCACCCCACTGAGCTCAACCCCAGTGTCGCCTCTTCCTTCACCGCCTGCCTCTCACACCCACTCTAAGACTGCCTCATCAGCTGCTCCACCTGCCCTTCCCTCCTGCCCTCATATGGGCTTTTCCCTCTGAGACAATGGCAGGAGCAGAGGAACTCACCTATGTCCATCAACCTTGGTCCCTCCCCAGTCTTCTACAACTTGAGAAGCATCATGGCTCTTTCATTTCTGACCCCTCCTCGTATATCAAAGAGTTAAAAACTTGCCCACACCAAACAAAAATGTCAGCTCCTCGGAGCTGTTCTCAAGCCTCAGGCCCCCAAGCAGTCTGCTCAGCTCCCAACCAACAAGCAGTGTCTGGGGCCCTGGTTCAAATGTGGACAAGAGGGCCATTGGGCATGATTGTGTCCTAACCCCTGACTGCCCCCAGGACTCTGCCCAAAATGTAAACAAACTGGGCACTGGAAGGTAGGTTGCCCCTTCCTACAATGGGAGGGGTCCTCTGCCTCCGCCTAATAGCTGAAACCTCAGCCATCCCAGATGGACCTGCTTGGTTTGGCTGGAGAGGACTGACAGGGCCCAGGATTCCAAACCCTGACTGCCGAGGCTGATGAGATCCTGCTGTCATCTGAGGAGCCCAGGGTAAAGATCCAGGTGGTGGAATGCTGGATCTGTGCCTCCTTATTTAATGTCTCAGTAGTGACTATTCCTTGGTATCACAATTCCACCACCCAATGCACAGACCAACTCCCACTTTGCCGAACTCCCAGCTTTATCTGCACCCCCAGTGCTAGTCTCACCTGCTATGGGTCAGCCTTGCAATCAGACTGTAGCCCCGCCTCGTATTTCTAGCTCCAGTTCTCCCCCCTACCCCCCCACTCCTTCCTGTGCAGCTCCTCCCTCTGTCCCTGCTGCCCCTCTAGCATGGCCCGCCTCCCAGTTCTTTTCCTCCCCAGTCTACAGATCTTTATGGATGGGGAATCCACCGACCAATCCCTTTATCCAGCTGGGCATTCCTGACATAGCAGCTCCACTGGAGTAATCCTGGGAACATCAGTCTTGGCAGGAGCTCTGGCCTTGCAACCTCAGTTGCTCTCATCATCCAGTTGGCTGACCAACTGGTGGATCATGCCAACCAGAAGGCCAGCATTTTCTCCTTGATATATTCCCAGCTAGACCAGCTTGCCAGAGTCGTCCTCAAACACAGATGGGCACTAGATCTGCTCACTGCTGAGAAAGGAGAAACCTCCCTCTTCCTGGGAGAAGAATGCTGCATCTATGTCTTTGCCAAGTATCTGGGCAGGCCTCCTCCCTTGGCTGCTCCCACTGTTGGGACCCCTCACCACCATTTTGCTCTTCTCCCACCACCCTGTGTCTTCTCCCTCATTTGCAACACAGTTCAAAAATTAACAACTCAAAATTTTAACCTTATGCTTCTTTCAGATCTCCAATTCCAGCCGGTCCTGACTGATGACCCAGAAATAACTATGTCCCTCCTCAGCAGGAAGTAGCTACTGACAAGACATGTCACCCGTATCCCTATTAGATCAAGTATGGGATGATAAGTCACAAGGCAGCTAGCTCCCTGGGGGGCGGGGAGGGACTTAACTCTAAGTATTTCTTCCTCCTTACCTGTTCCACTTCAGTTCCCCTTGGCCACAAAAGCCAACCCCAGCCTCACCTGCCTCAGCAGGGCCAAATGTTCAACTCTGATGAACAAGCCACCCCCTGCTCAGGCTGTTCTGGCCTGCAGACACCATCCCCAGAAAAGAGCTTAAAAAGCCCACACTTTGCTCAGCTTGGGGCTGTCCTAGTCTGCTGTGCATCCCACTGTGTAACTCTCCCACCCAATAAAGACTCCTCTCGCATCAGAATGTCTGGTCTGGTTCTGTGTGGGTCTCGGCCTGATCATTTATCAATTTCATCCTTGGTAATGTATACACTGTGGGTTTTGACAAATGTATAACATATTTACAGTTATTCTATAACACAGAATGTTTTCACTGCCTTAAGTATCCTCTGTGTTCTACCTGCTCACCCCTTTCTTCCTTTTCAACTCTTGTTCATTTACAGTTTTCATAGTTTTGCCTTTTCCAGAATGATATATTTGGAATCATACAGTGTGTGGTCTTTTCACTTAGTAGTATGCATTTAAGGTTCTTCCCTGTCTTTTCTTTAGTTTTTCCTTTTTTCTTTTTTACCTTTCTTGAGATGTAATTGACAAGTAAAAGTTGTGTGTATGTGTGTGTCATGCAATGTAAGATCTATTTACATTAGAAGGTAACATCTACTCTGTTATCAAGTTTTAAGTATGATATAGTATTTTTACTTGCATCACTATGCTAGACGCTAGCATAGTGATACAAGTAAAATTTTGTATCCTTTAGCCAACTTTTCTCATTACCCTTACCCACCCCACCACCACTGCTCCAGCCCCCAGCAACCAACAGCAGCCCTTTCCTTCCAGGAATTTGACTTTGTTAAATTCCTCATAAAAATGTGATCATGAAGTATTTTTTTGCTGTGCTTGGATTATTTTACTTAGCATGTCCTGCACACTTTTTCACATTGTTTCAAATGGCAAAATTTCATTCTTTTTAAAGGATCAACAATGTATCATATTTTCTTTAAACGTTTTTCTGTTGATGAGCAGTTCAGTTGTTTCTATGTGTTGGTCTTTTGAATAATGCTGCAATCCACTTGGGAGTATAGCTTCAACATACTAATTCCATTTCCCTTGATATGTATGCAGAAGCGGGATTGCTAGATCATGTTGTAGTTATAGTTTTAATTTTTTGAGGAATTTCCATATTGTTATCTATCACATCTATAATAATGGATGTACCAATTTGCATTGCTGCCAACAGTGTACTGGCTTTCCTTTCATCTACCACATCCTTGCTAGTAGTTATTATCTTTTTGATAACAAGCATTCCAGGGATGGCGTGATACATCATTATAGTATTTATTTGCATTATCCTGATGATTCTGATGATTAGCATATTTTCATATACTTATTCATTGGATTTATGATTTCCTTTGAGAAATATCAGTTCAAGTCCTTTGTCCATTTTTCAGTTGGGTTATTTGTGTTGCATATTGAGTTGTTTTCTACTGAATTTTTACATATTTTGGATAAGATGTATGATTTGCAAGTATTTTCTCCCATCTCATAGTTTGTCTTTCTCAATGTCTTTTCATGAATTGATAACTCATTTATTTTTAGTGCTGAATAATAGCCCATTTTCTGGGTACACTATGGTTTACTTGCACTGATCTACTGAACGACCTCCTGGGGTTTGTCCCATATTGACAATTGTGAATACAGTGGCCATAAACCTCTCTGTACAAGTTTTAATGTAGACACCAATTTTCACTTCATTTGGATCAATACCGAGGAATGCAATTAGTGAATTTTATAGGAAAAATGTGTCTAATTCTATACAGAGTTGCCGAACTGCCCTTCCTAGTAGCTGGACTACCCTGCGCCCCAGTGGCGAATGAACGCTCCTATGCTCTGCTCCTGGTCAGCACTGGTGCCGTCAGCGTGCGGGTTTTGGCGTTGCAGTGGACACCGGTTTTAGCTTGCAATTCCCCTAACGACGGGTGGTGTCCATCTTTTCTATTCTTTATTTGCCATTCTTCTTCTTTTCAGAGATTCCCATTCAGGTCCTTTGCCCATTCTAATCGTTTTAGTTCATTTGTTGTTAAGGTTTTAAGAGTTCCTTATATATTTTGGACAAGAACATTTCTTCGTCGTACCTGTCCTTTGCAAATATTTTCTCCAAGACTGGAGCTGATCTTCTTCTCCTCTTCACAATCTTTCACACAAAGTTTCATTTTTACATAAAGTTTTATGTTCCATGTTGTCTGACTCTGTGTATCAAAATGCTTTTGGATCTGAGCAGTTCATTTTGAAAAGTGAGGCCCCTTTCGTTAATTCTGAAGTATTCTCTTGAGTGATAGCTTACACTTGATGTTGTATTTTATTCTTAAATGATCACATTATATGTGTCAGTGCTGGCCTCCTCAAAAGGAATTGTATACTCTTGACAGTGGGCAGTTATAAAGTTTTAGCCATCAACTGAGGGCTAAATATGTTTAGATTGTGGCTTTCTCACTGGGGGGAATAGAAAACTAACACAAAAATTCAAATCTAGTACAGTGGTTCATGAATTTAATTTATTCCATGATTCTGATGAAGAGTTTATGCTGGAAAGATGGCTATGATCAGTCGATGGAGAATTTGCAAATGAAAGTGTTTGTGAGCTGAGGTACCACTATATAAGGTGAGAGGCAGTATTTTCATGTGATGCATGAAGAGTTCTGGTTTTTAGTGCAAGTTCCACCATACGGTGGCTATGACTTTGGATAAATAAGCCCTAAAAAGCCTATTTCCTTCTCTGTAAGATTGGAATAGTACTAAGTATCATGATGGTTCCCTTTGTGTGTCAGCTTAGTTACTCAAAAGGTCAAAGACTAGTCTTCATGATGCTGTGAAGGTATTTTTAGATAAGAGTCACAGTTAAATTTAGGGTTTGAATAAAATAGTTCCTCCATAATGTGAGTAGACCTCATCTAATCATTTGAAGGCCTTAGGAGAAAGGATTGCCTACAGATCTGAGATAGTAACCTTAACTCTTTCTTGTGTTATTAGCCTGCTCTATAGAGTTTTGTATTTGCCAGCTGCAATGAGCATGTGAGCCAATTCTTCCTTTTTCTCTTTCTCCATCTCTGTCTACACACACACACACACACACACACACACACGCACGCACGCACGCACACACACACACACCCTGTTGGTTCTGTTTCTCTAGAAAATCTTGTGCTCTCATTTGAATATGTATAGTCTCCACAAAGACCCGTATGTAAAGGCTTGGTCCCTAGGTGGTGGTGTGGCAGTGCTTTGGGCCCTTATGAGGTGGAGCCTGGTGGCTAGTCCTCACCTTGGTGGAAATGCCTTGCAAGAGGACCCCAGTCTCTCACTTGCTACTCGTACAGACTCTCCCTGTGAACAGTTGCTCTGCCCTGCGCTTCTGTCATGATGGGCTGCCCTGCCAGAGGCCCAAGCGAAAGGCGCCACTTGAGTTTGGACTTGAATTTCCAAAAACTTGAGCTAAAATAAACCTCTCTTTATTTCATAAATAACTCGTGTCAGATATTATGTTACCATCATTCAAAGCTAATTAATCCATCTTATCGCAACTGTCTAATTGCTACTATAGTGGGGTAAATCACTTAATTTAAGGAACCATCACACACAAATATAAATGCTGTAAAATTGAAATAAATGCCTGGCAAGTGCAAGGTCATGAGTTCAATTCCCAGTACAAAAAGCAAAACCAAACCAAACCAAACACTAAAAACCTGAAATAGAGATAGAAGCTTTCTTGTATAGTAGAGTGATTACTGCTTATTCTCTATTGACATTTGTCTAATATATGTGCAATTATTTCTGTGAAATAATTTTTGTGAATTATTTCTGTGAAACAATAATTTCCATTTCTGTGAAATTATTACAAGAATTAAAGGATAGATCTAGTAGTCACAAATGAGCCCTGGAACGTGAGTGAAGAACTGGACTGTGTTGGATCTCAGGTATAAGGAAGAGTGAGAGCTGGCTTGAGCGCAAGGAGTAGGAGGACATAAGGTTACCAGATTCAGCATTAGGAGGTAACAAGTCATCCTCTATGCAATAGGTTTCAGGTGTTACTGGAACTTGGTTTGCATAGGCAAACCCAAAGTTACACAGTGTCTTCTTGGAGGGCGAGTTCTCTGGAAATGAGTCTAGAGGATGAGTACTCTTAAGACTTATACGCTGTGCTTATTTCACAGATATTCACTTCCAAAGGCTGTCATACATTGGCAAATGACCAGGTCAGTAAATTAATCTTGTAGGTTAGGATAACTATTTGTGAGTTTGAATGGAAAAAAGCATTTAATATCTTACTGTGTGAAGTTCAGATCTCTCTCCAGGTTGTGTGGGGACATTCCTGATAGAGAAGTTAAATACAGAGTCAGAAGGGCTTCCTTAGATACTGTGCTCATCTGATGCAGAGACAGGCACATTTTTCTGATCAAAAACTGCTGTTGGTTCCCTGTGTCTTTAGTCAATCTATTTTCATTCAAATGATCTGTTGTGTGCTGACATGCAAGAGAAACATAAACTCCTAATAAAATATGGTCTGATATTATCCAGTGTGTTAAGTCTAGGAGTCTTCTCAAGAATACAAAGTTTAATAGAATTTAATGATTGTACTAAATAAAAACCAGTTCTTTTTGCAGTAACCTCATGACCATATTTATTTTTAATTCCTGTAATAAATGACTTCTGTTAAGGTAGTTTTAGGTAGATTCATCCAGAGTTTATTCATTGGTGCAAGTGCTGATGCATAAACAGCAAGAGGCTGAATGTATGCATAATCAATAATGCATCTGGAGGCTCTTGACTGAGTTTAATCAGAGTATTTATTAGACTATTTCCTTTCAATATCTCCTCTCATAGCTAATTATTCAAAGATGCCAGGGGAACTTGGCTGTGTGGACTCTCCTTCCTTTGGACAAAGAGAGGGAATAATCCCTAGAAGGGTGAACTGTATTTTTCTGAAACGGTTCCATGAACATTAGAACCTATGTCTTCAAAATTATGCATGACCAGCACATATTTGACAGTTTTTTATTTACTCAACATTCATTTATTCAGAAACATTTATTAAATGCTTTCTAGATATTAGGCACTGTGGAGGATTCAACAGTCAATTTCCTCATTGTTTGTGTATCATTAACAGAAGATAAAAAAGAAACTAGTAAACCAATAATAAAAATACTTTATAGCTAATACATCTAAATCCTAAAAAGTGAAATGGGTTATTAAAATTCAGAGAGAGGCTAGGTAGTGCTAATAGTATCAGGTAAAGAAGTTCTCTTCCAGGGAGTGAATGTGCTGAAGATTAGGGGAAAAGCCTAGGGAACTATGAAAGGCCCTGAAGTGGTGTGTTAGCTTTATGTCTCTAGGATAAAATACCCAAGAAAATAAACCTAAAGAAGGAAAAGTTTATTTTGGCTTAGGATCTAAGAGGTTTCAGTCCATGGTCAACTGGTTCTAGTGTAGAAACATGGCAGAAGAGCATGACCAGGGCAAGCTATTCACGTTGGAGAAGCCAGGAAGCAGAGAGAAAGAGAGAAAAGAAAAAGCTTACCTCATGGCACTCAGGAAAGGGTGGGAAGGGAAAGCGGGTAAACGAGGGAGGAGGGGGATAGAAACAGGGTGGGGGCATGATACGGTCCGCAAGGGCATTTCCCAAGGACATACTTCCTCCACCTAGGGACTGAGCTTCTCAGTTTACATCACTTCTCAGCCTGGCCACTGTGCAGAGGGTGGGGCTGACAGCAGTCTGAGTGAGCGATAGGCTGGGTCTTGTCAGCCGCGGCTGGGAGAGGGCCTCTACCCTAACGGCACAGGATTTGGGGGTGAGTGGAGCGCTTTGAGCTGGGGGACCTACATGGTCTGTTTTTCCTTCTGCCATTTTCTCTCTGGACTTTTCCAAGATGCTAACATTCAGTTTTTCTGAATCAACATTTCAGATAATAGATTCTCTGGATATTTTCTGTCCAAGTAGCCTCATTTTATGTAGCAGTAGTGGTAGCCACATTTTAAAAAAATAACTGGGTGGTGTTCCTAACATTTTTTGGTTTAATATTACATTATATAAAATTGAATTTGGTCCCATTCTATCCCAGTTTACTCAGAGAGAGCTATAGATCCCATCGCATATACAAGTATATGTTTTATTTGGTCCATTTGGAATTTTGTAAACTGAGGAACTTAAAATTGAGAAATTTTATAAATGGAGATTATAAATTGAGAAACAAGTAGTCTGATAGGCTTATTTGCATGTCTGCAAAGGCCCCTATTAGGAAAATGTTACAGAAAGAGCTAGCAAGATGGAAGTTAAAAGAACCCTAAAAGATAAAAAGGGAGAGACGACAGGGTCTACAGAGCCACTGGTGAAAGAAAGCCCAGAGGTGGGCACTCAGTGTATATGGGGTGTGGGATTTGGAAAGTGTCATAAATAGAGCTTTAGAGATCTAAGATCAACACACATATGAACCCGTATTGTATGTGTTCAGATGCTTATTAGATCGATGATATTGGACAAGTTACTGTATCTTTCTATGCCACAATTTTCTTCTCTGAAAAATTGGGATAATAAATACTTTCAATCTAGGTTTACTATGAGCACTAGGTTATTAATGCAAATGGAACAGAACAGTGCCTGTCACTCAGTGGCATCTGATTGGTTATCACCATCACTATCTTACTTACAGATGCGAAAATGTGACATGCAAAGAATTCATTGACATGGCTGAAATTACCCAGCAAGTTAATGGAACAGGCAAATCCCAGACACAGTCTTTTAGGGAACAGGACTTCTTTGTAACCATGCCCAATTATTTGAATTATTTGGGAATAACAAAAATGACCAGTTTTATCTCTGCTTAGCCCAAACATATCTAAACCAGTAGTTCTCATTTTCAACACCCTTAAAAGTCTTAAAAATTATTGAGGACTCCAAAGAACTTTGTTTGCAATTTGGGATTGAACCAAGACATTCCCACTGATCTAAATCCTCAGCTCCAGCCTCTTTATGAAACAGGGGCCTTTTTATGTCACTGATTTGCCCAAGATGGTCTTGAATTTATGGTCCCTAGGCCTCAGCCTTCCAGAATGCTGGGCATATAGTCATATTCCACTATACCTGTCTAAGAGATTATTTTATGTGGTTTACATGTATTAATATTGACTATATTAGAAACTAAAACGTTTACCTATAAATTCATTAAAAATGCTATAACTAATAACACTTTAAAAGAAAATAACTATTATTCCCAATAAAAATATTTAGCGAAGGATGTCATTGTTATATTTTTGAGAATCTCTAACGTCTGATACAATGACAGTTGTATACTCATAATCCGCTTCTGCAGTCTTTTGAATCAATGAAGAAGTCCAATGTGTGCTCATCTTTTCATTCCTATGAAAATAGTTTTAACATGACAGCCTCTTGATAATCTGGCATCCCTTGACCTCACTTTAAGAACTACTGATCTGGATAAAATCTAAGACTTGAGACGGGAGAGATACAGACCCTGCTCAGGTCTCAGAATTCACTTTAGAGGTGAAAACTCAATAGCCAAGAGCAGACTTTTCCAGGGGAAAAAGATTTATTTCCTTTGCATGAGGTTATTGTTTTCAGTTAAATACCATTGCATTAGATGTCCATAGTCACCCCCAAATATTTATTGCTTTGCCTAAATATGAAGTAACAGCCCTTCAGCCCCTTCTCCCAGTTTTACATGTCTAAAGAAGCTGAAGCAAAATAAAGGTGGTGCCCATTTGCTAGTTTTTGTTTTGTATTTTGCTTTTTTAAGACAGGGTCTCACTATGTAGCCCAGGCTGGCCTTGAACTCTCAGTGATCCTCCTGCTTCAGCCTCCTGAATCCTGGGATTACAGACATGTGCCACCATATCTGGCTTGCATTTGCTGTAAATGAGTACAAGAACGTGCTCTGAAACCACAAACAATGAGAAACATTGTATGTACTTGCATAATTTTCTTCTTGTCCCTCCAAACTCCATGGTGTTCCTCCGTATTAGCACTTTGGGATGCACGTTAGGTAATTCCAGTGTCTCCTTGTCCCAGTTGATGAGCACAGACGAGGTGGTTGAATGATAAACTTTACTTAATAACAGATTCAACGACCTGTGAAGAATTTTAGCTCTTTTCTTCTTATCCAGGAGATCTTCACAGTTCTGAAGACTGGCTGTTACACCAACTGATTTAGAGAAAGAATTATTTATAATCAACTCAACAAAGCAACTGATATTTTTGGCTGTACATAGAAAAATTTTGGATGAATTGTTTGTTGTAATGGGTTTTATTCCAGTGAGGTCTGAGTATTTGTGAACTTTTCAACAGTTCAGGTATTTCATTTTTTTAGGCAAAGCTTGAGGTCTCACATTCTCAATGAAAATTTATTGGCTAGTTACTGTACTAGACCCAGTGATAAATACTGGTGACTTAGAGATAAATGTCCAAAATTTATATATTTGAGGAATTTGGGAGATGTATGACTGATAGATATAAATTAAGAATATGTGAAATAAATGTGAAAAATACCATCCTAGAGACAAAGATCCACTACCCTAGAAGACAAGCAAAGGGAAACCAATCCTCCCTGGATGATTTGTCACACGTTTCACACTGGCAGATTTACAAAAGTGAGGGAAAGGTATTCTTGATGAAGGAAATGGTAGTGGTCCGGAGTTGTGAAAAGCCCAAGGGTACTGGAAGTGACGTGTTCCATGAAAGCGCAGGTGCCCAGGAGTGGAAAAGCTGGAACAAGGTGGGAAGGGAGGCGGAGGGCAGTCCACGGGAGGCCTTGTGGAGGTGGAGGTTAAACTTTATCCTGTAGTCACGGTGTTTACTGTTTAGAGATATGTGTCAAAAAGATCCTCCTACTGGTGGGTAGGCAGGAAGGAGAAATGGGACCGAAAGCATTTCAGCACGTTTCCTGAAAGCCTGGGTGGTTCACTGCACTAAGACAGTTCTGGGAGCCAGAGGGAGACTGTGAAGATGTGGAAAGGTGTGGAGAGCACCCAGCAAACAGACTGGAGCCTGGATGTGGAGAACGTGGGATAGTCTGGAGGACCAGCACAGGAACCGACACCGGCTAATTAAGATGGTCACCAACTCAGACGTACAAAACCTGCAGCAAGAACAGGAGGCGGTAGAAATCCTGACAATGCCTTCATTTTATTTTATTTTTTCTGGTCTTCTACATACAACTCTTTTTCCCTTATTCTTTTTTTTTTTTTTTTTGAGAAAATACTACAAAAATCAAAAAAAGCAGAATACAAACAACACAAAAAAAGGGCTTTAGAAATGATACAGGGGGCTGGGGAATATAACTCAGTGGAATAAGCGCCTGCCTAGCAAGCGCAGTGTCCTGAGTTCGATCCCCAGCACCGCCAAAAAAAAAAAAGAAATGATACAGGGTTTCTAACTAAATGATAGGGATTAACAGTAGTTATATTACATACTGTTGTCTTCAATGAAGTTGCTCAGATTACCAGATGTAAGAATAGAGGACTGATCAAATCATTAAAGAGAATAAGAAAATAATAATTTAAAAGAACATTAGAGACAACACATAGTGGCACTAGGCAGGATTGTAGGAATTCACCATTAGTTGTTATACTGCAAATTTTTGTCATCACATAAATTGCTCAGATTACCAGATAAAAGCATGCAAAATTGGTCAGAATGGTAGGACAAAAACCCTTTTAAACATGAACTGTTCCCAACAAACCATCAGACACCAACAGTACAGTTATACCATATATATATATATATATATATATATATATATATATATATATGTAATTTGCCTTAGTACTTTCTCTTCTTTCCCTCTTTGCAGTTGCTCTTTCCTTTGAGCAGTTTCTTTCCCTTTTCTATTGTACATTTTTGGTTGTAAGTTACTCTTTCATGTTCTTACACCAGGGAGACAATGTGGTGCTTACACACGTGAGTCCAATTTATTTCACTTATGAGTAGAGTATGGTCTCTAGTTGCATCCATTTACCTATAAGAGCCCTGAGAGTGTCTTCTTTATAGCTGAGTGATACTCCATTGTATAGAAATACCACATCTTTTTTATCCATTCCTCAGTTGATGGGCATTTGTGTTGTTTCTAAGATTTAGTATGACAAATTTTGCTGCTATAAACATGGGTGCACATATATCACTGTGGTATGATGTTTTTAATTCTTCTGGAAAAATACACAGAAGGGAGATAGCTGGGTTAAGTGGGATTTCTAATCCTAGATTCGTGAGCAATCTCCAGACTGATTTCCTCAGTGGTTTCACCAATCAACGCTCCCACCAGTAGTGGAGAAGTGTACCTTTTTCCCCA
>PVLD010027744.1:0-20336 GCA_004027595.1 Dinomys branickii
TACTCCCTACCTAGTGACCTGGGTGAGGTGTGTAAGACTGCTCCCCCACCCTCCCAGGATTCCCTGCAGGTATAGGGATGGATCTCCTCCCCCACTCGGTGATCTGGTCGCGAGCGCCGATATCTCACCAGTTATTGGAGTACCTGAAGGCTTGAAGGTTCCAAGGTGCCAGTCTATCCTTTGGGGCTTTCTGCGCGGCCCGCCCGATGCGCACGAAACTTGAGACCGCTGGGCGTTGCCGCCGCCAGAGAGCCGCTCTCTGTCGGGAGTCGCCGGAGAGCTGTGCCGGGTCGGGGGGGCGGGAGGGATCGAGCTGTCTATATTCTCGGGGCGCCAGGACCCAGCAAATCCCTCTCTCCCGCGCGGCTCACCCGACACGCGCGAAACGTGGGATTGCCGGGCGTCTCCGCCGCTAACAAGCCGATCTCTTTCGGGAGTCGCCGGGGGGCTGCGCCGGCTCGGGAGGCGGGAAGGATCGAGGCGTCCGTGTTCCCAGGGCGCCAGGGCCCAGCAAATCCCTCTCTCCGCTTCCGGCGGCGCCCTCCACGCGGCTCGCCCGACACGTGCGAAACGCGTGATTGCCGGGCGTCTCCGCCGCCAGCAAGCCGATCTCTGTCGGGAGCCGCCGGGGGGCTGCCTGGCTTTTGGGTTTTGAGTCATTTGCAAGATCCTGTCTCTTCAATTTATTGAAGATGAGGAATTTCTGCGTACTTGGCCCAGGCCCTCATCCTTTGGCACTGGGCTATAATATTGTTTATGACCCTTAGGCAATCTCAGTCTTGGCATACCAGGAAGAACAACTGATTAGAACAATTATGTTACCATAGCTAAAATAGTACAATCAGCAATGAGAATAGCATCAAATATACCCTAGAAGATAACAAAGTGTTGCAAGTCTTCATTTATTGCCTTTAACCATATGGACTAAATCTGTGGCTATATAACAAAATCTAAAACAAATCAGAACTTGTAAATTAGCCCTCAGTAGGGCAATTTTATGCTCAGGGAAGAAAATTTGAAAGGGGCTAGGAAGAAAAATACACAAATAGAAGAAGAAGAAATTAGATGTAAGGCTAGAGGTCAAAGGAAGAAAAATATTTCCACTGGAGCGGTGTCTCTGCTGTAACTGGTAGACATGTCAGGTAGACAGGGCCCAGATCCACATCAATTAATTCCAGCACGCCAGCTATAGCTTTTAGATGGGGTAGCAGATAATCCCAGCAAGCCCGCACCTTTAGTTCTACTGGCTTCTGGCTCTGAGCCTGGAACCTGAGATTTCCGCTTGTGACACTCCATGTGTCTTGTGCTGGCTTGAACTCGGCTCTTTGGTATTCTGCTGACTCCAGCTTGGCAGCCTCGTCCTGACACTGGGAACTGCTAGATCCCCCTACATCTTTCATATCTCTGCATATTATTACTCTTTTGTCACACATTCTCCAGGAGAATATCTTAGTGAATGTCACTATTGCTTATGCACTGGATGGAAACAGGATCTCTGGAGCCATCTTGGGTGCTTCTCTTTGTCTCCACCCCTCATCCTGCCAAACAGCTCAGTCATTTAAATGGCGCTTTTGAGTCTCACCCCCTCCTTCACTTGACCCATGTTCATCCTTCTGACGCTTCCTGTGCTGTCATTTCAGAATCTCACAAGTCAGTCCTTCACACCACCGCTGCAGTGGCCATTGTGGCATTTCTTTTGCTTGATGAATTAATTTTCATGACTTTTAAGGTCTCATTTACCTTTGCTGCCCACTCATCCAGCCTGATTTTTTCTCAGTGTGCATAAGAGCCCTCCCCCGATAAGAGTTTTCATTCCTGGAGTACTCACCTGCTTGTGCGGTTTTGGGTTGGACACGTACTTTTACTTCCGTTCCCCTGAAATGCCTTTCTCTCCTTGTTCTTGTGAAACACTGTCATCTTTCACTGCTCAGGTTTTTTCTCATTCAAAGTATGTTAGTCTGCCTAGACATTGTGCAAATTACAGTAGACTGAATGTTTTATGTATTTATTTATTTTTTAGCTTTTTGAGACAGAGTCTCGCTGTGCAGTTCAGGCTGGCCTTGAGCACACTTTGTAGCCCAGGTTGGTCTCAGACTTGCAAGGATCCTCCTGCCTCAACCACCCAAGTGATGGGATTATAGGCGTGCGCCACCACACCTGCCTGACTAAATGTTTTAATCAACAGAAATGTACTTCCTCACAGTTGTGGACCGAGGCAGCCCAAGATACGGTAGGCAGGTGGCTTCTCCTGGGGCCCTTCTCCAGCTTGCTGCTGTTCACCTTCCTCCTGTGTCCTCACCTAGTCTCTCTTCTGTGTGCGCTCCTACTTCCTCCTCCTCTTGTAAGGACACTGGTGAAATTGCACCGAAGCCCCACCCTCACGACCTCACATTGACTGTAATTCTTAGTAACTGGCCTCCCTCTAAGCGGTCATGTTGGAGTTAAGCCTTGAACCCATGAGTTTAGGAAATGCAGTTCAGTCTGTAACATAAGATCTCCCCTGACTGCTGAGGCAGAGCTGGCTGTGGTTTCCCCACTGTTTCCATCATGCTATCAGCCCTCATTGTCTAATTGTCTCAGAGCTACGGCTTATTGGTCTGTCTTTCTACCAGATCATAAGCTGCTTAAGACCCTGTACTGATTGTTTTTACCTTTGAAACTTAAAAAAAAATTTGTTAAATGAATTCTTCTCATGGTAACTGGTGACAAAAAATAAACAAAATATTGTTTAATTGAATTAGTTGCTACTTTTGAGCAGATCTTCCAAATATGTTATTTTACTTATTCAGTTTTACTTGTATTTCTTTTAGAATTAACTACTTTGAATCCTAAATCCCTGTCTAGTATTTATCCTCACATGGGAGCTGTTATGGGATTATAGACTGGATGGTGGAGATTCATTAAGTTTTTGAAGATAATGTTAAGAGAAATTATATGGGCTTTGAAGATTCTTTTGCTTTCTAGGAGTATGCCTACAGAATCAAAAATCTCATAAACCGTGCTATGCATCACCTTTGTTGGTACCTACTTCAATTCCTACTTTCCCTTCCTCCCCTCCACTCTCAGATAAACAGCCTGGAGGCACGCCTGAGGCAGGCAGGATGCGCGGAGGATAGAGGAACGCAAAGGCAGGACCAGGAGTGCTGGATGAAAGGAGCTGTGTGCACTGTACCCGTGAGGCATGCGCTGCCAGAAATTTCTCATCACTTCCAAGCTTTACTTCTCCTAACTAGCCAGTTGCAGTATGATTGAAATATTCAAGAACAAAAGAAAAATATCCTCTTTGTGAGTAGATTCTAGGCATCCTTTTAAGATTAGGAGAGGGATGTGGGATTTCAAGGCTACTGTTACTGTTGACTTAAATATAGCTGCAGTCTAATGAGCAATTGCCAGATATGATGGGAGCCTTTTATATTTTCACTAATAGATGAGCGAGCTTAGGATGTTTATGCCTCTTGGCTCAGGTGACACAAGGAAACTGAGGCAGAAGGAGACTTGGGATTATCTCATTATTCTTTAGTTAGGTTTATAAAAAGTGTTGCCTGACAGAATTCATTAAACAACACAGTTTCTATGGAGATACAAAAATGTGTTGTTGTATCCATGAAAATGAAAAAAATGACCAGTAATTCTTTTGTTTGCTTTCTTAGCAGAGATTTTTCCTACCAGCCCTTTGGAAAGACGTGCAATTCCTCCTGCAAACCATGCTGTATAATATCACAGGTCGTGTGATGTGGTCATGCACTTCTGCCTTGCTCCACGTGCTGCGAAGGAGAATAAATAGAAATGACATGCAAATATTAGCTTAGATGAGGGGTGACTTTTATCAGCTTAAGTTAGCTAATCTGATTATACATTATTGGAAAATGTCTCTGTCTTTAGTAATTTTATGGTAAGAAACATGGGGATGATGTTTGAATGCTGCCTTTCAGAGCGGCCAAGTCGTATGCACGGTGCAGATGTGTCCACCAGGTCCATGTCCTAGTTCTGAACTGGTGAAAGGTCCCCGTTGTCCAGTCTGCAGAGACCAAGGAATGCCAATGCCATAGAGGGGCAAGAGCGACATCTGCTCAGGCCCTTGGTGGGGTCCTCTCAGGAGAGGACACTCAGGATTCCACACTTTTCACCTGCGGGAATTTCCTTGTGATGGAAACCACTGACTTAAGAGCAAGCCAGTGCACTGGGACCTTGGACAGACTGAAGATCTCTTACCTGTTTCTTAGCCAGCCTTGAAATAAGGCAAAACTAAAAAGACTGTAAAAGAGGTCTGATTATAAGCCTTGGGTTTTGTATATCATATAAGGAGATAAAAATGTCGTAAAGTGGTTTACGAAGTTGACTATTGTGCAGGATATCTAATTTCTAAACCCAGAATCTTCTAGGTGTGGTGGCGCATGTTGGGAATGACAGCGCTTGGGCGGCTGAGGCAAGAGGATCGTTGGGAGTTTGAGGTCAGACTGGGCTACATAAAGACTTCAAGTCCAGTCTGGATTAGACTGAGACCGTGGCTTAAAAAAGAATTCCAGAAGCTGTGGAACTTGAGTTTCGCATGCAAAGAAAACATGTGGAAAGATGTGTGATAAATCTGTGAGAGTGTTGTGCCGCTCTTCTACCTTCTGGCCTATTTTCTCTGATCTTCAACCTCATGGATGAGCAAACTTTGCTGAGGAGGTGCTCATCTCAACTTTCGTTAGTGTTTAAGTTAGGGAGTATTAGGGAAAAGTCAGTGAAAGAATGTTACCTTTTCAGGGGCTTGTCAGGTTTTGCACGTGGTTGGGAAACACAGGCTCTGCATGAGACAGATTTCAAAGCAAAATTCCTCAAAGTCTGCCTCGCTCCCACTTGTCGCTGTTCTTGTTCCTGAGATGTCAGCATTGAGCTACAGCCAAGTGCGAGACCCAGAAGCGATCTGAATTTATCATCAGAAAAACTGAACGTGTTCTCACCTCTTGCAAAAGATGTTATTATGGGGCTCTTCTAATTTTGACACTTTGTTACATTTCAAGCGCAATCCCATAGACAGCAGGTTCATTTATATTCAGAATTCAGTTTTAAATAAATTCCGTGATTTTCACTTAATATTAGAAAAGTGCCTTGAAAATATGGCATGAGTATCTGTACCCTATATGGGGGTTGGGTGCAATTTGGGGTAGACTTTTGTGGAGAATATTCAGTGCTGAAACTTTATGCATTGTCCTGCAAGACGCCCCCCGTCCCTCAGGGAGCCGGCTCTACTGATTTCCAGTGACACACTTTTAAAAGCAGGCATAATTTCCCATTATCTAGAGTTATTGGATAAAATGCTATACTAGTTTTATCTAAATGTTTTCCTGGTTGTATAAAAAAGATGTTTCTGGATTTTGATAAAAGCAGTGCTCATGATGTTTTATTTATTGTCTCTATCTGATTTTTAAGTATGTTGGTGTCTCCTTGCCAAGATACAAGATATTTAGAAAAACATTTGAAGGGCAGAACTGAGTGGGGAGCACTTCATGCGCCATGCCCTTCTAGAATCCAAGCCAACTTATATGAAGTTCTGAAAGGTAAAACCTAGCACATTTCAGAAGCTTGACAATTGGTGGGCTCCTAAAACCTTGGCAATGTGAAATGCAACTGAACTTTGTGGAACTCTAATATTTCTCAGGAACAGTTATAGCAAATTCATGTCAGATGCTGAATAGGGATGAACTTCACAGCATTTTTGTTTTCATATTCATTTTTGTTTCATCATCTTATTGAAGACGAAGGAAAACTTGTGTCATGATTCATATTACTTTTTTATACTCTGAACATTTTAATTTGGATGTCACCCAATTAATAAGCTTCGCTCATTAAACATGAACAAATATCAAAATAATGGAATGAAAGGATCATTTAAAATGGTATTGGGCCGAATGAATGAGAATTTTAAAATTAGCTATCAATTGAGAGGACGACTTGAAAATTCAGTCACCTATATTGATAAAATTATATTTTAATCATGAGAATTATTTTTTGCCTCATACATTATACAGTAAGACACTTATTTGTCTGTCTACACACACATATTTATGTATGCATATACATATATATCATATATAAAAAGTCCAAAATGTATATATGTATATATTTTATGGAAAGAAAAACTTGTATAAATATTTTAATACTGAATTTATTGACACATTATGAGACTAATATAAGTTACATTTTGAGTCTACTATTACAAGAAATGCTCAAAGTGGTGGCTATTAGCTTCCAGATATTGATTAGTATGGCAAACTGCTACTTGGGTAACATTGGCATTCAGATTGCTGCATTTTCAATTTCTTCTTTAAGAGCTGGCAGTGTAGTGGATTTTCCACAATCTAAGTCATCCTCTAGGGTCCCCCATATGAGTGTAACACCGTCTGTTAAAAAAGATCTTACTAGTTTTCTTTGCTTAAAGTGTGTATACGTCTTTTGGCAGACTCTGTAAATATTTATTGAAGTTCTTTTCTTTTGGCTATTTTTTCTTTTTGGTTCTAGGGATTGAATCCAGGTCCTCATGCATCCTAAGCATGTGTTTTACCACGAAGTTGCACTCTCAGATATATTTTTTTCACATTTGAAAGTCATATTGCATGTGTTAAAGATTTCAAATATTTCCCTAGGATCTGTAGACCCCTGCCTTGTACTTCTATAGCCTGAATGTGATTGCTATATTAATTTTCAGGTGAGTGTATCTATCTGTCTGTGAGCGTTCATTGTACAAAACAAAAGACATGATAACATTTCTTTCCTAGTGATTATATTTATTTTATATAATATTTAAACTTTGAAAATCCAAATGTATTTGTTAACAACATTTTGAAATTCCATGTCACATCATGCTGGGAAATATCCTTGAGACAGCATCTAATGTTTATTGTATGTGCCACCCTTCTGATCTGGGAGCAAAGTGTTCAGTATGCCAGGTGTCTTTCACAGGCACATGTATAAAGTGAAGGGGAAGCATTCCTGGGCTCGTTCTTTTACAGATTTTTTCTGAGAAAAATAAATGTTTTTAGCCAGAGTGTATGTGACAAGGTAAAAAACTACCCGCCTCTTTCCAGAACACCTTAACATCTTTTCTACGTCTCCCACACCCAGTGGCCACTTCGTGCATGTAACTGCATGGCGTGAGGTTGAGGAGTGTAGATGGCTGTAGTTTATGTTTGGCAGTTGAGAATAGAACACTTAGAATATTTATCTGACACAATCTCTAAAAATTTAGAGAAGAAAGTAACATACAAGGAAATTGAGTTTTTATGCTGATTTATTTACTTTGTAGATCTAAATGGTGGAGTAAGGAAAATTGGGTTCTCTGGAAAAGCCTCTGTTTGCCTGTGTCTTTCCTTTCTTTCTCCCTTCCTTCATTCCTTTTTCTTTCTTAAATTAAGTTTATTTGCAAAGCTAATATGCACTCACTGGCCTGATTTTACTATAAATAAGATCACAGGGTCAATGTCATCTGTTAAGAGTTTTTGTTTCAAGTGGTAGTTAATTAGTTAGCTACATCAAGTTCACGGACAGCTCACACAGAAGTCCTATTTTCCATTTCAGGAGAAATGTGTCCTATTAAAAACTACATTTAGTTGAATGTTCTCCTTATTTGATTTCACGATAGAATTTGGGAAAACGTGTAACATGGATTTGTTCTTCCTGAATATACAAACTGAAAGATGTTATCATAAAGGTGAAGTTTTCTAAATGTGTGTCTCAACTACAACTCCAAACGCTATGTTTTTAGCACTCGTGTTTAAAATTTGTGGCTTTTGTTTCGAGCATCAGAAGGGAAAGGAAAAAGTTCTTGAAAAAGGACGGGATGCCTATCAAAACCTGTGAGATGAGCAAAAGCCGTGCTGAGAGTTTACAGCTATGAGTGACTACATTAAAAAAAAAAGATTTCACATTAGCAACCTAGTGGTGCATCTCAAGAATTTAGAAGAGCAAGAACAAAGCAAACCAACGTTTAGTAATGGAAAATAATTGAAAGATCAAAGCCAAAATGAATGGTAAGTTAAATAAACACAAAAATACAAAGGATCAGTGAAACAAAGCTGTAATTTTGAAGAGACAAGACAAAATTGGCAAATCTGTCAGTAGACTAGCCAAGGACAAAGGGATAAGACCCAAATAAATAAAATTAGAGGTGAAGAAAGAGACATTATAACTGATATCATAGAAATGAAAAGAATTTTATGGGTTATTACAAAAAATGCTTTAAAATTTGAAAATCTAGAAGAAATGTACACATCTGTGGACATGCATGACCTATCGAAGTTGAACCATGAGGACATTAAAAACCTGAATGCAACAACCACAAGTAATGAGATTCAATTAGTAATCAATAATGTGTCTCAGAACAGTTGACATTGCTGCTGACTTTTACCAAATTTAAATAAGAGCGAGGAGCCATTCTTTTTAAACTATTCCATAGAATTAAAAGCAAAGGAACCACTATAAATTAATTTCATTAGGTCAGCATAATTCCTTTACCAAAATCAACAAGGATGCAATAATAACAAACCGCAGACCACTAGCCCTGAGCACTATACATGCAAAAATACTGTCAAGTCTGATTCAACAACAAATTATAATCAGTCGCCATGATCAAACTGATCTCATTCCAGAGATGTAAAGATGTTCAACATATGTGATGGAGTGATGACATCATGGGAATGAATCATAAAAATCATGTGATCATCTTAATGAAAGTAGAAAAGCATTTGATAAATTTGGCATCACTTCATGGTGAAAGCTGTGGAGAACTTAGAGAAGAAGCACCTTTCAGCATAATAAAGGTTACATATGAGAAAACCCCAGCCGTCATCGTATTGAATGAAGAAAAGTTGAAATCATTTCTCCTCAAATCAAGAGCAAAACAAGAGTGTCCCTTCTCATGGATCTTATTTAATATTTTACTAGAAGTTCGAGCTACAGCAATTAGGCAAGAGAAAGAATAAAAGATAGTATAAATAGTAAAGGGGGAAGTTGAATTATCCCTGTTTGTAGATGATTTGATATATACAAAAAACTGGAGACTCCATCCAAAAACTATACGAGCTGATTGAAAACTGAATAAAGTAGCAAGAGACAAAGTCAATACAATAGATTATTTTCTTTTATGCTAATAATCAATTTATGGAGAAACAAGTCACAAAAACAGTGCTATTAACAATAGCAAATGAAAAATAAAGTATCTTGGGGTACATTTAACCCAGCAAGTAAGAGGTGTCTGCAATGAAAACTGTAAGACACTGAGGAGAGAAATTGAATAACATACTAAAACATGGGAAGACCTCCCATGTATATGGATTTGAAGAATTAATATTATTAAAATGCATACAATGTTCAGAACTATCTACAGATCCCATACATTCTTCATCAAAATACCAAACAAAATTAGAAAAGAGAACAACTAAAATTCATGTGGAAGATCTTGAAGACACAAAGCAATCTTATGGAAAATCAATGGAGATGTAGACATCCATAGTGTAAATCCTGAAACTGTGAAACTATTATAAGAAAATAAATATAGGGCAAACAGTTCAAAATATTGGTACAGGCAGTCCACTACTCTCACATTTACTTCATGTTAAAACCCTTCATGTGTCTTCTGAGAAACTGTGACATTTATGAATTCTTTCTATTTCCTTCTTTCTGTCTTCTCATTCTTTACAAAATCAGTTGATATTTGCATATGTTAGTTAAAATCATTTCTCCTAACACATACTTGTCCAATGTAGTAGACCATGGAAATTATAATTATTTTCTATTAAAATAATTCCCATAGCACCAGTAAGTTTGCTGCAAACACGAGGAACAGTTTCCATAGACCATGTACCCATTGATTTAAATATTCCCTATTTCTAAGTGGCAAGGAGCACACTGTAAACTTTTGGTGTTTTAAACAATCATTTTTGCTGGGCTAATGCAATGTTAAGTCCATTAATTAAACAAAAATATGTGTCGCCTGAAAGTGTAAACTCACTCTCTTGATTATGGATGAAAAGTTCTTGTATTCTAGTCACAGCTGGAGGTCCCTCTTCTAGCAAGAGAAGAGATTACCATGAAATATGAGCTGGTATCTTCTTATATCACAAAGAGGGAGGGTATTTTTTCCTCACACAATTAACTTGAAACAATGAGATAGATATTTTTGTGGTTATTTAAAAGTGAAATACATGTGCACTGTGAGATTCAGGAATGGTAAAAAGTCTTAAGAAGAAGCAGTGTACTGAAGCATAGCTTGAAGCCATGTGCCATTACGCTAGCAGCTAGGAAATCACAGCAGCCCACACACTACACTGGTGTCAGGATTGCTGATGGCTGTTGGAGTGGCTTGGTTTCCAGAAACCTGCAGTGACCTTTGAATGAGAAATCAGGCTAACTCCGAGGCAGAGGCAGCATCCTGAGTAGCAAGGTGTTCTATGGGCAGGGCCCACAGCAGTAGTTTCAAAACCAACCATAATTTTGTTGACATAGTTCACCAAAGCCACACTCAGTACCCTTTGACTACCTTCAGATTTTATTTGCAAAAGAAGTAATAGCATGCAGAAAACCAACCAATCAAAGCAAAACACAAAGCAAACCAAAACAAAAATTCAATCTTTGTCACAAGCCTGAAGGTATTATAATGATGTAATGTCTCAACTGCAAATATAGAAAAGAGAACTACAAGAGATAGAACTACAAGGGTCTGACCATGCTAGCACTTAAGAATGGAGTTACGGACTTTAGTGAACTAGTCCCTCTTTGATAATATTAAGGAAATATTCAATCCTCCACTGACCCAAAGAAAAACAGGACAATTACAAATATACAGGGGGTAAAATCTTAAGTTGCTTTGGGAGTAGAACGGCCAGGATAAACCTAAGTATGTGTAGGAATGTTGTAGCACCTAGCAAAACAAAAATATGAGTCACACAAATATGCTGTGTACATTCCGCAGTGATGCATTTGTTTCAAAATTATATTCCTTGCTGCTTATGGACCTTATTCAACATATTCACTTGGAAGTTAGTCTCAAAACTTAAGCATAAGGCAGGAGTTGTCATTTTGGACTTAAAACAGATATACACACACAGGCACACACACACATACATGCGCACACGCAATCTATCGCACGTGTCTCTTTTTGCTTTCATTGCTCTCGTTTTGAGAGTCCCGTGTGAAAAAATTATCACACTGACTAAAGTTGTGGAGCTTTTCCATTTTTCTTCCAGTAGCTTTCCAATTTTAGGTTTTACATCTTTAAGTCATTATGAATGATTGGGCTGGGGAGGGAGATAAGGGTCTAACATCGTTCTTCTGCTCAGGTGTGTTGTTTCTGCAGCACTGCTGAAGAGGCTGACCTTTCCCTCTTCCGGAAGTGCGTTGTTGGAGTTTTTATCAAAAATCAACTATCAGTGGTGGATTTGTCTCTTGACTCTGTCTATGTCCCCTGGTCAGTGGTGGATGGTGCGGGACTTCAGCATGCATCGTATTTTCTATTCTACGTCATAAAGAGAGGAAAGAAGAATTTCAGAGCTGACTCGGAAAGTGGCAAGAATGATGGCGTAGATGGATTTAAGGCAGAGAGCAGTACTGTAAGAGCCATTAATGGCAATGTGTCTCTTATTGCCATAAATTAAAAAAAAATTAAATATTCACTGTATATGTCAATCCCCCCTTTATAAATGAAAACAAAACATCACAAGACTTATAAGGCATAGCTAAATCTACATTTATAGGAAAATTTTCAAATTAAAAGAATAAAAAAATTAAAAGAATTAAAAGCTCTCAATCAATTCCAGGAAACAGAATGTGACAACACACACAGTAGAATACAACAGGCAAACAAACAAACAAAAAACAACATTCACAATTTTCTTAATATATGCAGGAATAGCATTTGGTAATGCCTAGCACTTTTTAAAACTTTTTAAATTAGCACATGGTAGTAGCAATAATGATTTGAAGTTAGTCTCAAAACCTTTCAATGAGATGGTTTTGATTAATGATTACAATTCATTGTGGGGAGTTCATCCATGCATACAACATATCTCAAATTTTTTATTCCGTTGTCTTCTTCTCCCATCCCTATCTTTTTATCTCCTTCCCTTCTGCAAAGGTTCTATCTCCCTGCTTTCTACTTTTTAGGATTAATAACTCTCACCAAATTAGGAAGAAAGGAAAACTTCCTCAATTTATGACGGGCCTTTATGCATAACTGTTAGCTAATATCATCACTCACTGGTGTAACACTGAATGTTTACCCCTTAGGAACAGGAGAAAGACAAAGATGTTCATGCTCAATAGTTCTACTCAATCCTTGAAGTTGTAGAGAAATGTAAGGCAAGGAAGAGAAATTTACTTCACTCAGTTTGGAGAAGAAGTAAATTTTTCTCTATTTGATGAAGACATGATCTAGTATTTTAAAAATCTTAAAAATTCACTAACAACACCAGAAGAAATAAACAAGTGCAAAAAGTTTTCAAGAATACTAGATCAACATATAAAAATCAATTATAATCCTAAAAGGAGTATATTCAATCATACTCCCATAATTCTCCTACTAAGTAGAAAAGTTCAATTGTATTAAGAAAATGATTCTAGCTATATACACATAAAATGAAGAAAATACTTTGAATACAGTTAACAAAAGTACTTTAAATTGTACAAAACATTGAAAATTTTATTCTGAAAACAATAGCGTATTGTTTAAGAAACAAAATATCTAAGAGAATGGGAAATATCTTAAGTTCATGTATCTGCAAGTCATTATTGGTAAAATGGCAAAAGTTTTCAAGTCAATCTATAGATATATGTATAGAATTTCAGGTGAGAAAATCACAATGCACAGAGAATATATGAGTGAATTACAGGCTCAAACAGCTAAATGAGTGGACTTTAAGTATTAGTACAAAAAAACTATAAGATGATGGATATTTATTTAGCATAGTACACAATATACAAAAACTAACACTGTATTCCTTAAGTACTTATCATTATTTTTAAGTAAAGATACAATAAAACTAAGAGAGCAGCTTTAAAAAAAAATAAACAAAAACCAAAGCATAATGAATAGATCGCTTTGGTAAGAATAAATATGTCCATAAAGGAAATTCAGGAGAAGGAGCGTTTAACTTATGAAAAATTGTGAACACCAGCCTTAGAAGTTGTAAATTCATTCTCTAAGATGGTGAGAATCCTACTCAGGCTTTAAAAAGATGCAATAAAATTAGAAACTTAATTCTGGAGAACATGGGAGGATTTGATCAGAGAGCAAAGAACTGGAGATAAATCTAAAATGTGCTCTGGAAACACACTCACAGTGAGTTTTAGGTGATTTTCTGTTTTGATTTCTCTGGTCTCCGTTGTCCACACTGGTAGCCACTAGCCACACATAGATTTATAAGTTAGCTAAATTAAATAACATGAAAAGTTAGTTGTGCTCACTACATTTCAAGTGCTCAGTAGCTAATGGTGGCTAGTGGCTGCCAGATTGAAAACTATAGAAAGAGGAAATTTCCATCATGAAGAAAGTCCTGTCAGGTAGAAGTATCCAGAGGTGTATCCCTTGATCCTATGGAGACCAGATTTTATGCTCAGAGGACATTGTGTTTGGTAGGACAGGTAAGGTTAAAAAAATAAGGGATTACCGATCCACTATCAGCTAAGTGTGCTCTTTCACAATTGACCTAGTGACAAACACATTGACCGGATTTCTGGCATAAGTGATGAGAACTTGAACTAAAGCCATAAAAAGGAAAAATTAAAAGTTGTATGTAATTGCAAGAGATGAAGCAAAAATAATCAAAACTTATCTTTCATAAATCACCTAGCTAGGTTGATGGATGAATTATTTATTTGATCTTTAATTTAGAAATACGCTTTGTTTGTGGGCAACATTTAATCTTCGTTTCAATTTCCAGGAATTACAAGTATGGATTTAGTATCTAGGGCTTGTTGCAATGACAAGGTCAGCTTCTCTGACTCACTCTTGTTTGGTACCTTGGAGTTCTGAATGTGGTTTTGCCAACACCAGGAGCTATCTATGCCTAAAAGCTTTTCATCCCTTTTACTAGAAAATCAACACATGTACAGAGGTCCTTACTCCCAGTCAATTTCTGTTTACATTGGCCAATGCCACATTACCCAGCACCTAAGGAAAGGATCCTTGGAACACGACTCATTAGCATTTAGTTTCTGTGATGAGATGATGTTACTGCTTATTTCTAGTGGTCTCCCCAAAACCTTCTTTGCTCATTGGTGAGGCTTCTGGCAGTTGGCTTGATCTAGGGCATGTGAAGCTGGGAATAAGACTGTGTGGTACTAAAGTAGTCCACTGATTGGTTTATAGTAGTTCTAGGCATGGGGAATGCAAAGGCCCACCCTGCGTGTGGAGGGTTTGCAGTCTGGATGAGATAAAAGAGGAAAGTGGAAGGCAGGCTGCTTCTGTAGCTTGCTGCTTCATTGCTGGTTGTTGCTTGCTGCTTCCTCCTTTGCCATGGACTCTTTCTCCTCTGCAATGCCCCTCTGCCCTGGCACCCTGCCTTGGAGCCAGTGAACTATGGACTGAAACCTCTGCAAACCGTGAGCTAAAATACAGCTTTCCTCATTCAACTTGTGGGTATTGAGTATTTTCTCTTAGCGACAAGAAAAGTAACTTGGACAGAAGAACATTGGAGGTGGTCAGAAGAGTCTTTAAAGATCACAAAGAATCTATTACAGCCATGATTGTTTCCATGTATTGATTTTTTACTGTTGTTATTGTTTTTTGATACTGGGTATTGAGCCCCAGGCCTACCCACCAAGAAACAAGCCCACCCTTCTTATTTTGTTTTTAACTTTGAGATGGGGCATTGCTCAGTCACTAAGTTGCCAAGGCTGGGCTTGAACTTGTGACCTTCCTGCCTCAGAATCCTAGAGTACTGAGATTACAGGCAAGGACAAACATATCCAGCAGCATCAGTATTATTAGAGCAATTATTTCAAGATACTGAGTTTTGTTATGCATTACCAGCCAAGAATTGATAAGGTGTTATAAGTTAAATCAATTGTTCTTGCCTTTTAGGTGTCCCCTCAGTGCATTGAGATGTTGTTATTTGAGATATATATACATGTGTGTATTTCAGATTTCCATTTTAGGAAGAATGATATATTTTAGCTGTCATATTTATGTTTTTCCTCAAGAATCTCAAATGAGGCGTATCACTGTCAATAGGAGGAAAGATTGAATTGAATGCCAAAAAGTAGCAATTGATTTTTATATAAAACTGGATTAGAGTTATTGAGCTCTACTTTGCTTGATGTATTATTCACGTCTAGATGTTATTTATGCTTCTATATCATGAAAAAATGACCGAGAAGATCATTGGAAATAACAATTTGAGACAAATAAAGAACTGATGGTACAACTGAAGGTACTCTTACAGTACATCACAACATTGTCTTAATGGTTGAGCAAGATGTAATTAAATATTTGCAAAATGAAATTGAAAATCCATTAATACAGACTAAAGGTAAAAGGATATTTATAAAACTAAATATAATATCACTCTAGCATGAGCATGCTTGGGAGACATTACAAATTCAGATCCGAACGTCCCAACAAAATGACTATCAAAACAAAATGAGGGCCCGCAGCCCACTAAATGCTTAATAATGCCATAATGCATATAAAACACTACACCTACTCAATTTTAAATTAATCTACTGTTTAAAAATGTCAGTAATTATCTGAGTTGTGGGGGGGGAGAAGGTTGTCATTAGACTTCCTGGGAAAAAATTTCAATTTGTAACAAACTCAGTATCTGGACAGTGAAGTGAAATGAAGCATAACAAAATGGTACTTGTCATTGGCTGCTGTGCTGAACCCTGGTGGAAAATGAACCTCTCTTCTCAAAGAACATGCTACTGCTTCTAAGTAGTCATGCTTTTCTGGAAGCAACCCATCATAGATGCCCCTTTCCACAGCCTGGCTTTCAGGGTATTTCTATATTCCAGGGATCCTGACTCACCTTGGAGATTCAGAACAGAGTTAATGCAAGGGCATATGGATCAGTGAAGATGATGCTGCCGTATCTATCCAATTCCAAAAATTAAAAAAAATCCACACACCAGAACTCCAAAATCGATCAATCAGTCTATCAGTCTATCAATCATCGTCATCTCTATCAATCATCTATCTACCTACCTATCTATCAACATCTATCTGAGACATACTTTCCCATTGCTCTGCCTTTTACTAGGGGCAAAAGACACTCACCCTTCAGGGCATCGTGTTCTTTTCTACTGGTCTGGAGTGAGTAAGACCCAACCTTCTCAAATAAAGTGAATATTTTTTAGCCTATACTAAATCTAACGTGTGTAATAATGAGAGAAGGGAATATGGAGAAATAAGTAAGACCTATTCTTTTTTATAAAGTATTCCTTTCCTAAAAGAGAAAATAAACATCTAGATAATTATCCAACTATGGAGAAGTTATTAGTGACAGGAATAGCAACTAAAATAATATGTTGTAGAAGTTTATATTCTATTGACTTTTCAGATTATCTTTAAGATTTTAACTTATTTTCAGATGGATATGTGTATGCATACTGATCTTTTTCCTCCAGCAAAAGGATATTTTAAAGTGATGAAACATTTAATGTAGTAGGATAGTACAAAAAATGCAACGGATGAATATGTACACATTTGTGTACATAACGTAATTTCAGATTCATACTATATGCATGACTTTATCAAATCTTGTCAGACTACTCTTCAAAATAATTGTACAAAATTAAATCCTTATTGGCAAAATTGAAGAAAACTTTCCCCATATCTATCTGTAGGAGAGCTCACTTTATCAGACTTGTAAAATCTTGTGGCCATATTTGCTGAGTTTTTTCATTATAATTTCAATATAGAATTCTTAAAAAATTAAACTGACATGTGCAGCCTCATTCATGTACATACACGAGAGTAATTTTGTGTGCTTATCATTCATGTTCCCTATTTCTTGATGAATTACTCTTATATTAGTCTGTTTCTAATTAAGGTTCACATGCTTAATACTGCTTTTAAGGAGCTATTTATATATTCCACATCTTTTTACTTCTATACATTGAGAACATTTTCACCAGGCTTAACTAGTTTTCTCTCCTATTGCCTTTTTGTAGGATAGAAGTTTCAGGCTTTAAAATACTATAGTTGGGCTGGGGACATAGCTCAGTGGAATAAGCACCTGCCTGGCAAGCACAAGGTCCTGAGTTTGATCCCTTGTACTGAAAAAAAAAAAAAATATGGTATTTGACTTTCAAGTTTTCCTATGATTATAATTTGGACTTTTTCAAGAAATTCTTCCTAATCTCTTTGCACGTGCACAGGAGCATGAACATATATGCTTGTGCACACCTGTGTGTATGTGCACACACACGTGTATGTTTAGTATCAAACCCCAGGGTCCTCTACTATTGAGCTGCATACACAGCCTTATCTTATTCTTCACTTTCAGATAGGCCTCCCAAAGTTTCTTGGGTGGGACTTGAACATCGATTCCCTTGCCTCAGCTCCCCAGGTTGCTGGGTTTACAGGTGTGCACTACCGTGCCAAGAGTCATCCTAGTCTTGAGTCCAATGTAATCTTTTCAAGTTTTTGCTATGGTAATGCTCAAGTGTGTTCTTTATTTTCATGTAAGTATTGAATCCACTTGAAATTTACTTGTTTTAAAATTTTAAAGAGAATTGAAAAAAAAGAACAATAGCAAAATGCCAACAACACAAAACAAAGCAAAAACAATAACAATGATACAGGGTTTTAAAACAAAATGTAAGGGTTAACTGTGGTTGTTATATTATATATTTTGATCATTGTTGGAGTTGATCAGATTACCAAACATAAGAATGCAAGATTAATCAAACCATTAAACAGAACAAAAAAAAAAAAAGAAAAAATATAAATGATAAAGAATTTCACCAAACCAGATGATAGGAATTCAACCATGGTTGTTATGTTGCATAATGTTGTCTTCAAAATAGTTGTTCAGATGACCAGATATAAGCATGCAAAGTTGGTCAAAAAATTTAAAAATAAGTAAATAAATCAATAGCTGTCCCTTTCAATAAACCATTAGACATCAGCAATGCAGTTATCTCAGCCCTCCTTCCGTATATATATATATTTTTCCTTCCTCCTTTCTTTCCTTTTCTTCTTTCCTTAAGCCCAGTTGTTTCCTCTTTTGAAAAATTTCTTTCCTTTTCCCAATATCTACTGCATGTTTTGACTTCCACTTACTCTTTCATGTTCTTACACTAGAGATACAACATGATGTCTACACATGTGGATCTGATTTATTTCATTTATGAATATGGTCTTATTTGTATCCATTTACCTATAAAAGCCTTGAGTTTATCTTTTTTATAGCTGAGTAATACTCCACTCTATAAAAATACCATATCTTTTTTATCCATTCTTCAGTTGTGGGCATTTGGGTTGTTTCCAAGATTTAGCTATGACAAACTGTGCTGCTAGAAACATGGGTGCACATATATCACTGTGCTATCATGTTTTAATTCTTCTGACAAAATATCCAGAAGGGGAATAGCTGAGTTAAGTGGAATGTCTATTACTAGTTTTCTGAGGAATCTCCATACAGATTTCCACTTTGGTTTCACCAATCTATACTCCCACCAGAAGTGGGGAAGTATTCCTTTTCCTCACAGAATCTCCAGCATTTATTATTGGTTGATTTCTTAATGATAGCCATTCTTTCTGGGGTGACATGCAATTTCAGCGTTGTTTTAATTTGCATTTCTTGAATGACCAATGATGAACAATTTTTCATATATTTATTCACCATTAATACTTCTTCTGAGAAGTGTGTATTCATCTCAGATGCCCATTTTTGGATTTGGTCTTTGAATTTTTGGGGCCCAATTTTTAAAAATTCTTTATATGATAGAAGTATTTTGTCTGAGAGACAGTTGGATAACATTATTTTGCAATTTGTGGATTTTCTTTTTACACTGGTGGTGATTTCTTTTGATGTGCAAAAACTTTTCAATAAGAGGAGATGCCGGACTACCGACAGAGATTGGCTTGTTAGCGGCGGAGACGCCCGGCAATCCCATGTTTCGCGCGTGTCGGGCAGGCCGCGCGGAGGGCCCCAAACGCCGGGAGCGGGGAGGAAGATTGGCTGGGTCCTAACGCCCTGAGAACACAGACAGCTCGGTCCCTCCCGTCTCCCGAGCCGGCGCAGCTCTCCGACGACTCCCGACAGAGATCGGCTTTCTGGCGGCAGCAACGCCCAGCAGTCCCACGTTTCGCGCACATTGGGCGGGCCGCGCAGAAAGCCCCAAAGGATAGACTGGCACCTTGGAACCTTCATGCCTGCAGGGACTCCAAAAACTGGTGAGATATCAGCGCTCGCGACCAGATCACCGAGTGGGGGAGGAGATCCATCCCTATACCTGCAGGGCACCCTGGGAGGGCGGGGGAGCGGTCTTACACACCTCACCCAGGTCACTAGGTAGGGAGTATCTAACCAATATCTGTACAGCCTTTTAAGCGGAACTCTCAGCAGAAAGCTTAAGGGACATTCCCCCAAAGAAAAGTCATTGGAGCAACCACTGCAGCAGACCTTTGCCTGCTGAACTGACTGGGGAATCCACTGCTCAATATTTTGAATCAGATACCCAAAAAAAAGGGAAGACAAAAGAACAAATCTCAGCAGAAAGCTTAAGGGACATTCTCCCAAAGAGAAGGAATCATTGGAGCAGCCTTTGCAGTAGACCTCCGCCTGCTGAACTGCCTGTGGAATTTATAGCTCCACATTTTGAATCTGATACCCAAAAATGGGAAAACAGAGGAGCAAAACGCAGTCTCAAAACTCAAACCCACCCAGAACAAGTTTTGAAGAGGAAGAAACAAGGGAACCAGGAAGCCTCATAACTTCAAGATATGAAACGATTGCATCCGAAATTAGACAACTCCAACAGGCCATAAAAGAGCTTAAAGCAGAAATAACCCACATACCCACAATGATTTCTCAGATAAAAAATGAGATGAAAACAATGATGAAAGAAATGCTCCATCTACACAGACGAGAAATAGAAAAAAGTCTAGAAGAAAATAGGAAACAAATAGAAACCTTACAAGAGCAATTCAGGAATGAATTACCAATAATGAAACAGGTCCAAAGAGAATGCCAGGATTTGAAAACTAACGCTGAAAGCATGAAAAACCGTTTAAATGAAACCGAAGATAGAATGTCAGAACTTGAAGACAGCATGGCAGCATATGAGCGTGAAAGGAAGAATCTCGTGATATCATCAAAGACACAAGAAAAGTCAATCCAACAGCTGCAAGA
>PVLD010027745.1:0-20334 GCA_004027595.1 Dinomys branickii
ACAGCAACTTATATAAGGGCGGTTAGCAAATCACACTACGCCACGTGGGCCTTCAGGATTGGTTTCAGGGCACCGTAAGCAGGCACCTTTCTATATAAGGTATACACAGAGTCGGCAACAAGAACCAGAAAACAGGATATAGGCGCCATCTTGGTAACACGGTGGGAGGGGCTGTTTCCAAGGAGACTAACAGCAAGCCCTCACACCGGCTCCCAACAAGTATCAACTTGCATTATATTGAATGAAAAATTTAAAAAGAATATGCTGAAAAATTTAGTTGTCTACAAAAAGATCATAATGCAGAAACCTTGACATGACACCACAATCCAGTGAGTCTAACTCTGGCTGCCTTCATAGAAAATCATTATGAACTCTTGGTAATTCTGGATAAAAATATAATATTAATTGGAACCAACAAATAAATCAATAGTGACTTTGTGAAATGCATCTCTTCACTTCTGCTTCTGTAGCTTTTCCTTTAGAAGAAATGCAGAGAAAAACGTGTTGGTGACCAATCACCACACCATACACTACCTAGAGGTGCCATTATGATTCACACTGTGATACTGCTATTATGCTGATTTTTAAAATAGAGAGGACATATATAGAGAGGTCAGTGCAGGCCTTACAAACTTTTAAAAATCTCAAATACTGATTATTTTAAGAAGCAATTGGCATTGATAGGAATAGGTGAACCAAAGGAAGTAGGTGCTGGCTCATAATCAAGGTGCACAGAAGGAGTGTTGCGCATTGAGGCCCTCAGACCTGTCACGAATACCAGTGGCTCATACAGACATTCAGACAAGTTGGGTCACTTGTAAGCAGGGAAGTCTCTTGCTGGACGTGGAGAAAAATGCTGGAGGTAGAAGGTTCGTGAATCTTGTCAGGCTTCTTAGAGAAACCAGATACAGGGAATGTAATTCTTCTTCTTGTCTTCACATATCTTGCTGATACCAACAATTTACATAAATTAACCAAGAAGTAGAGGCAAATTGTTTGAGGAAACATAGTTAATAGATACCATCTCCAGAATGAAAGAGAGCATAGAGAATTTAGTTATAATTAGATCTGTAAGAAAGATGTTGCTGATTATTAGAAAAATTAAGCTAAATATTTTTGCAAATTGAATACATTAAAACTAATGAACATAATTATATATCATAGTCCTCACATCACACAAAAATAAATATAAATTTCTATAACTTTCTTAAGTATCTGATGCACATGGCTCAATTTAAGACAGAGATGTTCTCTGCTAAAATTAATTTTGGTGTTGATATTTTGAGAATATATTATTGTGTAAATAAAATAAAATGATAATACTGATTGGACAATTAACAAGATCTAGGTTGCTGTGACCCATATAAACCAAACTAGACTGTCTAACGTGAGAAGGATTTATTATAGCAGAGGAGCTGCGCAGTGGGCCAGAGCAGCCAGTGAGCTGTGTAAAGCGTGAGGTTTTAAGGCCTTTTTTCTCAGGGGAGGCTTGTTTACCGGCCATTGTAGCCAACCAACAGCACATCTGGTCCCTATGGCCTTTGCAGTCTGGCCCATCGAGGGAGGTGAGCAAAAGAAGGGCAGGGGTGACCTCGCAGGCTGGCCCGTGCTGCATGGGGTGGACCAGATTGAGGCTTTTTTTTCTCTTGCAGAGGGCAGGGGGAGCTTTGGAACAATTAGTTGGTTTATCAAATATCAGTAATCATATTTTCAAGATATAAAATTAATAAATTACACAGTCAATAGGTAGTGAAAAAAATGTAAATCCAGACTTTCTTGGTCTGAAGAGAATATACAAAAAAACAAAGTCTAATTCCACGTTAGTAATTTGTTCCCATTAGAAATAATGCACAATTTTTAGAAAATAACATTATTAATTATGTGCCTTAAGTCAGTAACTTAATCTCCCTGCAAGCAGCTTCATCATTTCTCAACCACAGAAAGCATCAACTCATCCGTCCTCATCATGAATATTAAAGGACATAACCGTGTACCATAACCAATGTTCACTATAATTCTTACTGTTGACAGTTTATTTATGTAGTGAAATAAAACAATTATAGGAAAGTCTTTTTGCCTTTGAGGAAGAGCCAGAATGTACATGGTGTCAGATCCACTGAATTCATTAATAAAGGACACAATGAAATGTTTTCTCAAGGCTGCTTATCCAATGGAGAGCAGTTGACAGGAGCATTCACAGCATTTTTGATCACACGTTAGCAAGACCCTCAGGAGACGACGTTAGGAACTGCTTTGAAAAGTGGCAAAAATCATGGGATCAATATGTATGAAAAGAATGCAAGGAATTCCTCAATGGAAACACATAATCTAGGGTGGGTCAATGACAAGTAGAATAAATTCAATTCATTTTAGAGTTTGTAATATTACATATGGTAAAGATCAGCACAGGAGATTTGATTACACCAAACACCAGAGTAATCAAGCTGGCACAATCCAGAACACAGGTAAGTAAACATTCTCATTGGCACAGGTGATTTATGACCACTAGTGTACTTGTTGATTTTGTAACAACATATTTGATGTTGTTATGCTATTGTTTTATGCAGAAAATTAGAGTAAACAAAGCCTGTGGAATGACTAAAAGGTATGGTGAATTTCAAAATTAAAATATACATCTCAGAGTAAAAACACTGTCCTTGAAATAAAATAATACTCCCAATGTGTTCTCCCTTGCTTAAACACACTTACCCCATCGTTTCTGCCACTTTCTGAAGCAGTTCTGGAAGTCCTCTCCTAAGTGTCTTGATGACTTGTGATCAAAAATACAGTGAATCCTGCAGTTCAGTAGCACCCAGTGGAAAGCATCCTTGAAAGACATTACGCTGTGCCTTTCCAACCTAGTTCACTGACTCTGACAGCTTGTGATTTCAGAATCTTCCTTAAAGTGAAAATACTTATGAAGGCAAAAATTTTAAAATATTTCAGGACATCTAGGTAACCGTGAGAGCATAACTAGACAGTCAGGTGGGAGCACGGGCATCAGAAAGTGACAAGAATGGCGGGACGGGTGTTTGCAGAGAGGGGAGCATTTTGAGGGGATTAACAGCAGTATGTCTTTTAGTGCAATATTTTCACATTTAAACATTCACTCTATATTTCAATCACAATGCCTGTGAAAGGTGCATATCACGATTTATCATTTTTCTCAGAAGGTTTTTAAAATACAGTTCATGAAATGCTTGAAAGTCTTTGTATTACAATGTTTCTACTTTGCAACAATATGTATGATTTCAGTAATACAGATGAGAACAACTCTTCACTGATAAAATTACCTGTAGTTCTACAAATAAAGAAATTGTGCACAATTCTATAGTGTCAATTTTTTAAAATAATATAAGATCCCATTTTTAAGTTTCTGTTTTCACTAGTGCCGAACCCTGACTTGGCCTTGCACAGTGAGTGTACAAGTTCCTAGGGTGTTCCTACACTTTCATTTCCTGTTACACACAAACCCCGGTTCCTTGAACAAATGGTAAATTCCAGGTGTCAGGCAGGGAGATGTTAGACTGTAGTAATAAAATGGTAGGAAATACACTACTGTGTATTACACACCACAGGAAGTGCCCTCTGCTGTGTAAGTAGATGATTATTTCCTCTTTGTATTCCCATTCTAGAGCACACACACACCCAAAATAAACACACACAAACACAGCGATATACACTGTAGGGAAAACAAAAACAAAGAAATTTAAAAGTTTTCCATATGCTTTTTAACCAAGAAAGTTTGTCTGTCTGAAACTCTAAGCAATAGGGCTGTGGGAAAGTTGTTATCCTAATAAAAGTTATTTCATTCAATTATGGACGATCTTTAAATAGATCTGAGAGATTTACTGTTTAGACTTTTGAGATCATATAACAATTACTTATTGTACAGTCTGGTTTATAGAATATATAGTTGGAACACATAATTGACTGCTACTGTCTCCTATGCCAGCATTGTATTTCTTGCAATCCTCTCTCAAGAATGATCAATATGAACTACCAATATTTGTGTCTCTTGCATGATAATTTGAATTGTGTAGGGGCCAATATGAGGCTTATTTACATTTTACCCTCTCAACACTACAAAATAAGTTTATTTGTTTTTCTCCATTCCGAAGATTATGCAATCTTTAAGCTTTGAATATATGATTGTATTACAATTAAAAAACGTGTTCCTTTATTGTTATGCAATACATGTTTGCTTGGAGGAAGGAGGATGATAAGGATTGTGAAAACTGGCATACTTGCCCAACCCCTGATGACACATTGACCCTTGTGCTTATAACTCACAAGACAATTGTGGGATGCTCAGTTAACATTGGTCTGGCAACTCTAGAAGGAAGTGAGAAAATCCATCTTCGAAAGAAAAGCAAAGCTCCTGGATGGGGCTGTAGCACTCTGGTAATTCAAGTGGACAACTCAGACGATCACAGATAATCACCTTCTGAGTTTCTGAGGACAGAGCAGCTCAGAAATCACAGCATGGGAAGGAAGTCAGTATATCTTGTAATTGTGGGGGTCCTTGTAGCATATTATGTGTATATTCCTCTCCCAGATAATGTGGAGGAGCCGTGGAAATTGATGCTTACTAATGCGCTACTGAAAACTTCTCTTCATCTGGTAAGTCTGAAATTGTATGAATTCTGATGTCCATATGCAAATCATGTATTCCAAAGCAGTTTTCCAGGCTCGGTTTTTTAAAAGTTATTGTCTTTTAAAATTAATGTTATGTTGAGCTATTTTTATTTTTGGTGCTGGTAATCGAACTCAGGGCTTTGCACTTACTAGGCAGGTGCTGTGTCACTGAGCTATAAAAGATTACTTCTCACGCCAGTAAGAATGGCTATCATCAAGAAATCAACCAGTAACAAATGCTGACAGGATTGTGGGGGAAAAGGAATCCCTCTCCACTGTTGGAAGTGTAGATTGTAACAATCACTGGGGAAATGAGTGTGAAAGTTCCTCTAAAATCTAGGGTTAGAGGTCCCACTTAACCCAGCTATTTCCCTTTTGGGTATCTTTCTGAAAGAATTAAAAACACCATACCATATTGACATGTGTGCACCAATGTTTTATAGCAGCACAGTTAGTTAAATCATAGTTAAGTCTTGGAAACAACCCAAATGCCCATTAACAGAGGAATGGATTAAGAAAATGTGGTAATTTTATGCAATGGAGTATTACTCAACAATGAAGCAGGATAAATCTGAGACATTTCTAGGTAAAATGGGTGCACCTTTAGGTTACACGTGTGAGCAAAATAAATCAGACATGTGTAAACATTGTGTTGTCTCCCTAGTGTAAGACACTGAAAGAGTGAATAAGACCCAATATTTACAATTGATATTGTGGAGGGGAAGAAAGTACTAAAAGGAAAGAGAAACTTAAATGGGAGAAAGGAGAAAAGATTGGAAAAGGAAAAATAAATTATATATGTATGTATTGCATATACACAGCATTCTTACAATCATATACTATACATGGATATTTTCATTTCATTGAAAAGAAGCACTTCTGCTTATATGATTTGATGCCCTTTCCATGCCTGTCTCCGGTAACACAAGCAACTACTTTGAAGATAACAATTTGCGAAGTACTAGCCATTGTCACTCTCCTACAAGCTTGTTTTGAAATTTTGTACCGTTGCTTCTGTTTTTACCTTTATTTTAAAATTTAAAAAATGTTATAACTTTGACTCTTCACTGCCTAGAAACATGGCTTGTTTTCTGTTTGCTATTTTTTTTTTATAGGAATCATGTCTAGAAATATCAAGAGCAGCAGGCTAGCAGGCTTTTGAGCAGTTTATTCTGAAAAGCAAAGCTTCTATCTTAATGTCACCATGCTGGTCTTCTATTGATATTCTTCATTTAGTGCATTGGTAGATTACTACTTTATTTTAAAAATAGCCTAAAAATTGTCTGATTATGCACAGGGGTAATAAATATAAGCCTGTTTGAGATTTTCTTTTGGATTCAGAATACAGAGAAAGGAATACACAGAATTTCTCAAGGAAAACCTGTAAAAGCAGATGGCTGGCATGTTTACTGAATATTCCGGTCAGATTGGTAGGCAGAAATGGAAGGGAAACCCCGGTCTCTCCTGGAAACGGGCTGCTTGCCAGAGCAGCTGAGGTGTGAGCAAACAAGGCAGGTGTTTGTCTTGCACCTTGGATATATTTTCCTATTATTTCTTTCATTGTTTCTTTAACTTCATTTTGACATTTTCCCTTTTGAAAATTAAGCCAGGTGGATTTTACGTCTCATTTATTGATCTGCAGCTTTCTGTCAAATCCTCTTAGGCAAGCAGAGCCTGTCATGGTAAAATTCACACTTTATTATGGGGGGGAGAATAAATTATAATGAAATGAAGGAATAAATTCATATCATGAGAATAAGCTTGAAAGGGATAAGACAGGAACAGATTACTTCAGGCATCCAATGGGGACAGCTCTGCTCTATTCAGGATCAGAGGACTCCACTGACAAAGAAATAAGTACTAATGAGCCAGATGATGAAAGAATCCAGCCACAGTATGAGGTTAGGAAAAAGTGTGCTCCAGCAGAGAGAGCAACACGTCCAAACCTCACACCTGCACAATACGGACAGGTGAGGCATCTCATGAGAAATTTGCAATGTTGGGAATGTACCTGCAGTTGAATTATGAGGCATTAGATGTCTTATCATGCACTGCTCTGTGCCCGGTGGTAGTAAGTTTTGATTTAATTCTGTGAGAAATATGGAGGATTGAATGCTTTAAGCAGTGGTTTTGTATTTCTAACATTCACTGTATTTGGTGTCCAATTTAGGAACTGTCTGATGTTTTTTAATACTTTTCATTCTAGAGGCATCTCCTGTTTCTGTTTTTGTGGTTTTTCCTCATCTCTAATAGTATTTGTTTTTATATTTTATTTCTACTTGTAATTTATGAATATATTTACAGACCTCTCAAGAAAGCTATTTAATGTTTTTTTGAATATGTTTTCTCATTCTTTCATTTTCTCTTGTATTTTTTTCTGAACGATCTGGTTGCAGTTTGCTTTGTTTTGTGTATGTATATTGCCGGAGGGTGGGCTTCCTTCAAATTCTTGTCAAACTTTAGACATCTGGTCACATTTCACTGGGCAATGATGCTGTGAATGAAGAGTCAAGTCAATAACCAAATGCAGTACCGCCTTTCTCTTTTTTCTAAAAGGATTAAGGGGCCTCGTGTAGAAGGGTGCCATTCTTTTCGCCTGATGTAGTTAGGGATTAAGGTCTACTTGTATGTTCAAATTTCCCTTTGAATTTGGAACTTGAAGTCTAAGATGTGTTTGAATTTCTTTTTAGTCTACATTTGTCGAATTTCTGGGGATTTGTCATTTTGTGGATATGTTGTCGCTATTTGTGAGCATTGCGGAAGTCTCACCAACCTCAGATGATGAGCTCTCTGTGACAGACACCAAATTCAACAATACTCCAGTTCGTGTATATGTGCCAAAGAGGAAGGCAGGCACACTCAGAAGGGCTGTGTTTTATATCCATGGTGGAGGCTGGTGTTTTGGAAGTGCTGGTAAGTGAATATAGTGAAAAATCTCTGTTACTGAGGTAGGTGCAAAGTTCTCACTAAAGCTTTACATGATCTTGTTCAGAAAGGGCATCAATCTTGTTTTCTTCTCTTGCTTTGAACTTTGGCACAGATTAGTCTTTCCTGGAAGATTCAGATCATTATTTCCCATTTGTATGCATGCAATTTCCCATCAAATCATGTAGAACTGAGAAGACAAATAGTTTCCAATTAACTGAATTATATATTAAGACAAGATATATTACTGTTTGTAGTAGGATCAATTAACATGTTAATCCACTAACAACTATTTCCTTTGTTTTTGCATTCTTCTAGCAGTGTTGGAGAAATCTTGGAATAAGTAAAATTCTTTCATAGCTTTAATTCTAATGCAGCAATCTCTAATCATCTCAAATGAGGAATGAAGAAGGTTAGAAGGTTAGGGGAGAAATCTGAATTCATTAAGTCATGAATGAGTGCTTTTGTACAATACAAAGTGTTAAATTTTTCTCTCTGTTATTGTGCCACAAGCAGAGAACTGCCAGAATGTAAATCATGTGAGTACAGCTCAGGGTTAGAGCACTTGAGTGCATCATATACAGTAGACTTTTGTTAAGAGAACATTCTCCTTTTCCTTTGTTCTCTCTTACTAATATTTTGCCTTTGTTCTTTTATTTAAGCTTTACGTAATTACGACCTGGTCTCACGATGGACAGCAGAGAAACTTGATGCTGTTGTCATATCCACTAAGTAAGAGCTGTGCAGTCTGTTTACAGTGTAGCTGCCTTCTTACCAGGATTCGTTCAGCTCTTTCCCCAGGCTCTGCCGCGTCAAAAGGAAACGATTTTGAGTTTATATGGAGACATTTCAAAGAAAAAGCTAGAGTTACGTCCATTAATAATGAGCAAAGCTTGTATGTGTGTGTGTGTGTGTGTGTGTGCGTTTCAGCACACATGAATGTGTGCATGATTTGGGCACACAGAAATGGTGATAGCAAAAAAAATTTACATATAAATTGTATTATCCTTGGAAATGATCACTTAGACCTGATTACCTTTTGATTTCAATTCTTAGTCTTTAAGAATGAGCTTTGTGGAGTTAGAGGATTATGTGTAAAAGCATGCGGTAAATAATTCATGCCTCTGACCCTTGCAAAAATTAGCAGGTAACACCCTAACACAGGATCTAGAAAATGATGGCTCAGAACATTACATTCCACTTTCAAATTTAATAAAATGAGGAATTCAGTTTAAATTAATGTGTTTTCTCAATAACCCCTGTTTGAATGCAACACTAAAAGGCTTATCATTGCAGTTAATTAGGTAGACTCAGGCCACAGCAGTACATATGAGTAGATCAAAAATTAGGTTAAATGATTACCTTAAAACCAAACTTGTTACACTGGAGGACATATTTCCAAGAACAATGAGATAAGTATATATGAAATAAGGGGAAATATTTTAAAGAGTATTAATTACAATGTGTCTTTCACTGTAATAGTATTTTAAACTTAAATATTCACCATGATATTCAATCGTGACCTTGTAATTATTTAAATTTAACCTGCAGAAAAGAATGAAATGGTTAAGAAATAACCATTTTATTTTATGTCTAGTTAAATCATTATTACAGAATTGAAACATGGATATGCTCAGCCTTACTTTGTAAATTATCCCCACTCAGTAGGTCAAATATCTTTAAAAAATTCTTTCACTTGCACTGTATCTTATATTACACTTTGATTTTAAATATATTTCTTAATACAAACAAATCAAATGACACTACAAGACATACATCCACATTTGTTTCATTTAGATAACTAATGAATTACATTAATTTAAAGGATGAAATTTGAAATTTCTATGACATTTTGTGTATTGTCTTTTAACATATTCTTATTTATATTTATATTACTGGCCAAATGCCATCTTTCAATAATGGACACCTTTTTCAATTCATTAAAATGGCCAATAAGTGTAGGAAATATTGCTAAATATCAACTAACATTAGAAAATGCAAATAAAAATCACTTCACTAGGATGGCTGTAATTCAGAAAGAAGCTTACACAAGTTTTAGTGAGAATATGGGAAAATGAAATCCTCTGTACCCTTGTGGGAAGCAGAGAGGTGCAGACACACTGAAAAAAAGTTTGAAAATGTTAAATACAAAATTATAATATTACCTAGCATTTCCAATCTTAGGGCAATAAAAATATATCCTCGTAAAAACGTTCACGTTCAGAGCAACAATAATCATACAACTACCAAAGTGGAAATAATGCAGTTCGTATCTGCATTAAAAAAAAATGTTACATATTCATACAATTGATTAGTAATTGTCATTAAAATGGAATGGAGCAAGATGACTAAATCCTAAAATACTTAAACTAAGTTAAAAGAACCAGTCCCCAAAGGGGGCAAATGATATGATGCTGTTTTATAAAATTTCTAATACACACAAATCTACAGAAGCAGAAACATGAATGGAGGCCAAGGGACAACCATCACCCTGGGAAAATGAAACAGGCCTACTGAAGGGCGTAAGGGCTCTTTTGCTGGTTTTATCATTTTTTGCTGAGTGCTGACAATATTATAAATTTGATTGGCAGGATATATGGAGAACTCTTAAAATCCACTTAATTTTGCACTTTAAATTAATAGTATGGCCTATAGAGTGTATTTCAAAAAGTTGGTTACATTAAGAGTTAAGAAATTACATATTAGTCATTAACACATGACAAAATATTTTATATTGATACATGTATAAATAAATGATAAAGTGGAAATATTTATTGCTCAAATATACAAACATATGCTGTGAAAAGAATCTTAAGAAAAAATCTGTTATAGCAATTTAGGAAAAAGATATCCAAATTGTCAACAAACACATGAAAAGGTAGTATATATAAATTAAATTCACTAGGCTATACATCCATATATAATATTATGGTAGAAACTAGAAAGACCTATACCAGCAAATGTTGGTAAGTGTAGACAACAAACTTCTCTTTCTAAACTGTACTTTATGTAGACAAGAATACGTGCTTTCAACAAATAGCAGATATTCAACTATCCACGGCAGCATTGTTTCTACAAATATTGACACTCATGTATCAATATAAAATATTTTGTCATGTGTTAATGACTAATAAATATAATTTCTTAACTTTTAACACAACTTTCTATAAAGTCAAGATTGCAAGCAACCCAAATCACATGATGTTTTATAAGTTTGCACAATTTTTATTTACTTCTCATTTATTTATTCTTGCAAAGAACATTTAATTTTTCACATGAAATTTACTGCCTCAACATAATTTGAAATGCACAGTATCTTACTGTTGCTGTTAGGTACAAAGTGGGCACCAGATTCTTAGACCTTACTGAGGCTGCCTGGTTGAGTGCATTAATTTATATCCTTAGTTCTCACTCTCTACAGGTCAAGGAAACCAGCATTTCACTTTTTGATGCTATGAGTTTGAGCATGTTCAGTGTCTCACAGAGGTGGAGTCACACTTGTCCTTTCTGGGTAGCTCATGTTATTGCTTACATGACTTGTGGCCCATTCACACAGTGGGTCAATTTACAGGGAGACAGATGTACACGACAGTGTGGATGAAACTCAATACTGTAACAATGAACAGTCAAGCCCAGGTGCATCTTCATCTAATGTATTCTAGATCATCACCTCAAGGGCAAGTCAGGAAAACATAGTTAATGCGCTGAGTCAGGTCAGTAAATACTTCCGGAGATAGACAGAATGCGCAGAAGACTACTGGGCACTGGCCATGTTCCATTCTGTGATCTGGGTGCTGCTGGCTGCGTGGCTGTTCTATCAACTTCCAGAAACTGCATTTAGAGCATGTGCCTTTCTGTTCTGCATATCTTACTTTAATGCATTTGTAAAAATTAGTGATGTGAGAACCATGCTTTATTCCTCCATAGCTACAGATTAGCACCTAATCATCACTTTCCAATACAACTTGAAGATGTGTACAATGCTCTAAGCTGGTTCTTACTGGAAAATGTTCTTGAAAAATATGGTGTGAACTCTGAGAGAATCTGTGTTTCTGGAGATAGTTCCGGAGGGAACCTAGCTGCAGCAGTGATTCAACAGGTAGGAGCCCTCTTATTGTAGTGTTTTAAAATAGTATATTTATGAGTAGACATAAATATGTACATATGTAAATATAAAAGTAACATGTTTGGAACTGTCAAACAGAGTACTGAGAAAGTGTCTAAAACCAAAATGTCAGCTTCTATTCCCATGAGACTATTTCTTAAGGAAATTACAATGCTTGAAGTAGATCATTGACTCAAACTTTTATATGTGTAGGTAAAATATTATAGTAGTCAGATGAATGAAATAAAATGAAAACAGAACATGACTTTGTTCCTTTGGGAAATACTGAGATGTTCCAAAATCTCAGTGCAATGTTGTTCTTTTTTTCTTAATTTAGGACATGTTTGCAGTACATAATGAGGGCACTCGTCATGGGGGACTTGTACATAGGCATGACACACCTTAAATCTTTTTTGGTCTACTTCCCCTCCCTCCAACCCTTCTTTCCCTCTCCATTTACAAAACCTCTATTTCCACTTTTAATTCTTTGTTCCCTTAGATCCCCCTTCCTTCGCTTCCCTCTCCTCAACCCCATCTCTTGTGCCCCTTCTCAAGTGAAGAAGTTCTTCCCACTTCCTAATGTCTGCCCGCCATTTTGCGGCTCATTTACCCTTTGGATTTCTCATACAAGAGGGACAATGAGATGTTTAAATTTGTGTGTCTGGTTTATTTCACTTAGGACGCTGGTCTCTAGGTGCCTTCATTCACCTAAAACGCCTCGGGGTTATCCTTCTTTACTGCAGGGTGGTACTCCGTTGTATATGAATACTTCATTTGAACAATCCGTTTATGTGTTGATGGGCAAATGGGCTGTTTGCAAGATTTAGCTAGTATAAATTGTGCTGCTATAAATATAGGTATAATCAGAATAATGACACTGTTTTAGAAAATTGTCAGCACATGCAAGTTATTATGTACTACAAGGAAGAAATACGATTTCTTTGCATATACATGTAAAATAACATTCTATGTATTGTTTAATAATAATACAAACCAATATTATGTGCATTTTCTCCCACGTTATACATAGAAAGGATTTTGACTCAAATCAAAATACTGTTATTTACATTTAAAAATCAAAATAATTCATCATATACCATAAATATTTATTAATATAAATATTTTTTAAAAAGCAACAGAATTTCTACTTTCTCTACCACATCATATTTTATCTACCACATTACTACCTCGTTTATATTTTATCTCTCACATAATCTACCACATGTATAGAATAAATTATTTTTATTCTGAAAGTAATTAATCTATGAAATGATTTTCAATTGCTTTTTAGCTCTTAGATAAGCTGGGATTTTTTACTCTTCCACATTTTCCATAGAAAATGTGGTAGAGTAAACAAAAATATTGGCTTTGTTACACTTATTCATAATTTTAGAATAAAATATGTTTTAACTTTGAGTGTCTGAGGTGGAATAATTTCTAGCTCATATTTTCATTAGATCATTTAGTCTCTCTACATATCCATTTCCTAATCATGAGGAAAATATAATTTTTATTTATTTTTATAAATTTTTAAAATAAATTTTGAAATTTATTTTTATAAATTTTTCAATCTAAGGGTCAAATAAATCTGGCAGCATGAAATGAAATTCCAATAATTTCTTTAAAGTGTTCTATTTGATTATCATAATGCATGTGTAGATGAACATAATAAATTGTGAAATACTTGGGTACACTCAGTATGTGTATTTATATAGAAGTTATATGTGATTTACATCTTTTATGGCATAATATAAATGATGGAAGACTATCACAGTATATTTTAAAGAAGGTGCTCTTAAAATTAAACATTTTTAAGAAATATTTTAGTTGATCACTTGTTGATCCATTTTGTATTTGCACGTTTCTTTCAGAACACTGGTCTTTATAAATATCTGCATATTCTTAGAGAGTGAAAAAAATTATTCTAATCCAGCATGGAAAATGCATCTAAAAGTGGACCTTAATTTAGTATAATTGTCTTATGTGTTTTACATGTGTTTTGACCTATTGACCAGGTTGTTAATATGTATATATCAATTAGTTTCATAAGGACTAATTAGATAAATAATCTCATGCTGATAAATTAAAAGGAAGGTGAAGAAAGAACTAGGGAATATTATTACATGTACCAGTTCCCTAAAAGGAATGTAATCCTTATGGACTCCAAACACATACAAATAAAAATTTTAATTATCCTAATATTGAGGAATGATTTAATTGAACACCTCACAAACAATACTTCCCCAAATCATGTAAAACTGCAGATTATTTTAGGAAAAAGCAGAAATACTTAAATGATCCATGTTCCTGACAAAAACTGCAGTCTTATTTAGTTACTTTCGTACTATCAGAAAATACTCAGGTTAAATTAACACAGTTGCTCATACGTCACCCATGGCTGCAAGCATGTGACAGGAGCTCACTCGTGCTTGGGTCTTTCTGAACATCACTGAAGAGCACAGTAGAGATGACTTTCTGTAACTTAAAAGTTACAGAATGCTTCAGCTAAGGAAATTCTTTTGAAATATGTCAAAGCTCATTGTGATGGGCAGTATGTTTTGGTTATTATACTTTGAGATTTTAATTAATATATAGTACAAAATTTCAATTATTTGATATTCTCAAGGCAGTAATTTGTGCAAATATTTTCAATTTCTTCTCAGCTCTTAGATAACCCAGAAGTCAAGATCAAACTCAAGATCCAGGCTTTACTTTATCCTTCCCTTCAGTTTCTCAATTTTGAATCACCGTCATTTCAGGAACATTCACATATGCCACTTCTGTACAAGCCATTCATGGTCAGAGTCACAAGTGAGTATTTTACAACTGACAGATCTCTTGAGAAAGCCATGCTGTCCAACCAGCATATACCTGCAGAATCCAGTCATCTCTTTAAATTTGTTAACTGGAGCTCCTTGCTCCCTGCAAGGTTTAGAAAAGGACATATTTACAAAAGTCCAACTTATGGTAGTTCTGAGTTATCTCAAAAATATCCCGGGTTCCTTGATGTCAGAGCATCCCCTCTGTTGGCGGATGACAGCAAGTTGCGTGCTTTACCTCAAACCTATGTCCTCACTGCTCAGTATGATATTGTCAGAGATGACGGACTCATGTTTGTCACCAGACTTCGGAATGCTGGAGTTCAAGTGACCCATAGCCATGTGGAGGATGGGTTCCACGGAGCTCTTGCGATTCCTGAATTTAAAATAACCTATAGAGTTCTTGATCAGTATGTTAACTGGCTAAGTGAAAATTTATAGTAAAACAGGCATCAGTGGATATTTTAAAATTATGCCAAAGCTCAAATCCTCAGAAAATCCACATGGTAGAAAAAGGTTTGTTCTAGAAAGGGCCACTGTGTTCATATAAAGTGTAAGAATTTCAAGTTTCTTTTTTTCTTTCTTACACTTTGTGAACTTATCCAATATTCACACTGTAAATGAGCTATTTCTGACAGCATCTTTCACATATTGTAAATCTTACTTTCTAAATTTGCCTTTGAGAACTTTTTTTGTGTGCTGCCTAGTATTAACAATTGCAGGAAGAGAAATATAAGAAAACATTGCCTACCTGAGCAGTGTCAGCATTTTTATCAGGACACATTTATGATTTCAAGTACTCTTTACCACTATTATGACTTGATTCCCAAGTTTCTCCAGAACGGTTTACCCCAGTGCAATGCCAGTTTCTTACACCTGGAAGTTTCTGTTCATTGAAATGCAATTAAAATCCTGGCAACTAGTGTTGCACTAACATGATCACTGTGGCACTTTAAGGAATTAGAAGTTTTGTATTTGGGTAAAAGAACAAGTCTGAAGTCCATTAAAGATCTGAAGAGGTTAGAAAGTGACTTCACAATAGACTTCATAGGCTTCAGAAATCGAAGTAGATGAACTGCCATTGGAAATTCAGACAAATTCATTCTGTGTAGAGCCCATGTAGACCCTGCAGACAGGAAGGCAAGATATATGGATCATGGTTTAAGGTCAAGCAGAATATTTATATTGCCAGGAACAATCTTATGTTTGAAAATCACAAGGAAACACATCTACCGGTAACATCACGTCACTTAGTGGCTTATTCACCAGGGTATAAGTTACCAAGTCTTCTGCTCTCTTTGTATTGCACTGCTGTTAGTATCTGTTGTTATGTTTGTACTCCTAACTGTTCTGTTTTTCACTGCACCTGCGAATGTTTGAGGTGAGATCTGATAAGGAGAAAGAGCTACCTTTAGAGGCATTCCATTTTATCAGAATATTGACAATCCTAGATGCTCCAAACCATAAACACATTCCACTGCCACATCTAGGGTCATATCATAAGACGTTTTTCAAAATAAAAAATTTATAATTGGGAAAATAACAATCTTAAAATAAGAAATATGACAATAATAAACAGGTGGCAGAACACAAAACTCTGATATCTATCAATAACTCTTCACATACCTATTCTGAGATAAATATTTCCTTAATAAGTAAACCAGCAGAGACTTAATACTAAATGTAAGGGGTGGCCATAAATGTTGTATACTTACTCTTAAACTGAGTTTTTCTATATTGTGAAAATACCTAAAATTGATAATTTTTGCTTTCAAATAAACAGTTAAATTAATTCATGGCTGGTGTTTGATATGGTTGCTTCTTATCTCCCCTCAAAGGTAAGGAAATTAGGGGCTGGGGATATAGCTCAGTGGAATAAGCGCTTGCCTAGCAAGTGCAGGGTCCTGAGTTCGATCCCCAGTACCGCAAAAAAAAAAAAAAAAAAAAACAAAGGTAAGGAAATTCAGCACCTACATGGACACTGCGAACTAAACATCTTCTTGAGCAGAAATGTAGACAACCAACTCTCATCCCTAATGTTATTACATTAAATAAATAGTTTTCATGATTATTACACCTAGTGGAATATACTAGGATTCACTCCAACTTGGAGAGCTGAAGCAAGAGGATTGCAAATTCAAGCCCCGATGGGGCACTGCAGTGAGATGCTGTCTCAAAATAAGAAATGAAAACCATGTGGTATAGCACCAGTTGGACAAATCTGGAAAACATACACACACACACACACACACACAGAGTCATTTTATTGAAGTTCATATACCTAACATTTCAAAAATTTGAACTTTAATAAAGTGCTAACATTTGAAAGTTAGCATAATATTTTATGAAGTTGATTGGCAGTTATAAAATACCCAAATTGGGCTAATGTTTTGAGGGAGACACCCCATACATTACAACCATGGAACAATTCCATGTTCACATATTTTCTCAAAAGAAAGTAAAACACAGTTCTCCTAAGAACTTTGACACTTAAATTCATTTTAGCTTCATGGGCACGAAGAGTTGATGGAGGGTTTTTTGTTTGTGTTTTATTATCCTTTATCTTAAAATCACTGAGAAGTATTTAAGGGCAATACTTTCTCCATATTTGCTTATACCACAAGACCTGGTGGTGAGGTGCACTTTGTCCTGTCTGCTTTTGCAGAGGATTCCGTCTCTATTGTTCAGACAAATTAAAGTATGGAGAGTACATCCAGACTTCAATCTGTTTTTGTGTTCTAGACACAAAATTGTTTATAAATTATAAAGAATTGCCAATAAAGGAAGAAGACATTGACGAGGACTTGTAGGAGAAAGAAGAGTAAGAGGGGAAGAGGTGTCATATGTATCATGATCAGTCATAAAACAGCCCACAGCCCTGCAGGCCAGTGGAACCTATGTACTCTGGAGTCACCTGCTGAGTCTCAGCTGCTCTGCCTAAGGTCTCTGAAGATATCTTTGACTTGATTGTCAAGATCACACTATTACTTTGATAACCCCAGTACTTATTTAGATAAACACTTTACCCATCTGAACTCCCAGGTACTGGGCAGGCTGTCATTCATTCACACTGTTCTCGTCTTGAGTAAAATGTTCTCACTGTCATGCTAAGCAGTGTGCCAAGATCAACTAATGTCCCCCTCTGTAATCCCAGCACCAAATTCCTAGGTTATTTCAGATTGGCCCCTCTGTTCCAGCAACATCAAACATCTTTATGATGCACAGAGTACACCGCCATTTGCCTGGTCTTCGCTGATGTCACATAATGTCTTAGTTTCTTCATGCATATATGTTCTGTAATCCCTGCGAGAAGATACCATCTAGTTGCTTGTCTCTCCTCAACTACTTGTTTAACAAAACTCCACTGATGAAGAAATCCACCTCTGCATAGCATGTGAATCAACCTTTGCAGCTAAACATGGCAGAAGAAAACCAAAATCATGCTGAAATTTCTTTCTTTGAAATAATCCTGCAAACCTCAGTTGTGGCCTTTGCAATGTCTGGCAATCCCAACATGCTTCAGGGAAGTGGGTCTGGTATACTTTGCCAGTTGTACTAATTGTCAACTTGACAGGGCTAAGGGATTGCTGAAGAGGTGATGGGGCCCTGAGAGTCTTACTGTGTTAATCCACTGGTGTTCTTATCCAAATGCGTTGCTACAAGTGGGGGCACAAGTGCAGGGGCTGAGTCACTGGAGGCCTTTGGCCTGTGGTTTCCCTCGTCCTGTCTCTGTGCTCAGTATCAGTCACCGTGAGTGAGCATTTCCCATGGCGCCCTCAGCGATGAGTGTGTTTTAAAGTCAGACAGGTGAACGCTGAATCCACTGAAACCAGCTCTCTGGTTTCATTATGCAAATTTCCATCACTGCATGTATCATACTATTAGTAGTTCTTTACAGGAGGACGAGTAATTAAAACAACTGAACCTGGCCTGGTGCGGACAGGAGACCCTCACTCAGAAGGCACACCAACTGCTCTCACCGGGATCATGTTTGATGCCAAAGGCAGAATGTTCTGTCTTCCTCTTCTCGGGCACTTCACCAAAGGCCACGAGCGGCCCTAGATTTCCCGTTGGTTTGTAAAGTTTGTAAGGTCCATACTGACCTCCTCCTACATAGGTCCTCTCTATTTAAAAAAATTAGCATAATAGCAGTATCACTGTGTGAATCATAATGGCACCTCTAGGTAGTGTGTGGTATGGCGATTGGTCACCAACACATTTCTCTGCATTTCTTCTAAAGCAAGAACTATAGAAGTGAAGAGATGCATTTCACAAAGTCGCTATTGACTTATTTGTTGGTTCCAATAAATATTTTATTTTTTATCCAGAATGATCAAGAGTTCATAATGATATTCTATGAAGGCAGCAGAGTTAGACACATTGGATTGTGGTGTCATGTCAAGATTTCTGTGTTATGATCTTTTTGTAGACAAAGAACTAAATTTTTCAGCATACTCTTTTCTCAATATTTTATTCAACATAATACAAGTTGATATTAATAAAGAAAATATGGAAATAGCCTATTTACACAAACAAAAATTTCATAACAAAATAATTGGAGAATATCAATGTATATCTATATTGTGTATTATGACCTGGTAAGAACGACCAAAATGTTACTTAGAGTAAAATTCATACCCATAGAAAAAGATCCTTTCTTACAAAGCAGAAATAACCAAATAAAAAGACAAAACCTTTTTCTCATTGAACAAAAGAAACTAGCAGTAACAATGAAAAACTTTAGCACTCATCTAAATTTTTTGAAACCATATACTAGAAAAATTGGAAATTAATTTGGATTTTCTGACACATCTCATTTATCTATCTTCATTTCATAGCTCACACACATGTATCTCCTTGGGAGAATAAAGCTGTTTTTTAAAAGAATCTATATATATCATATAGCCACCTCAATTATTCAACTCTAACACACAAAACTATATCATCTTGCTTAAGTTTGTTAACTTATTAAAACTCATTTTACTCATTTTTGGAGGCACAATAGTACTGATATGATAGATTTATCATTTTGACTTGCTTAGATTTGTTATGAAAATCATTTGACATAAGTCCTACCCTACAATAGATGGTAGTATTATTCCTACAGTTCCCTTTACTAATATACATAGCTTATATTTCCTCTTCCGATAATTAGCCTAATGAATGGCTAAAATGTCCATTTCCTGAATGATTATTTAAATTGTGCAAGGGTAGAGATAAGAGTTTTCATTTTGTTGTTTTCAGTGCTCTCAGTGTACTGTAAAAATATGTTCATATGTTTATTTTTCATGTTGCAGTACATATTCTCGACATACATGATGTGAAACATACCTGGAATCAATAATAAAGAGTCCACCTAAAAACGTGTGCACACTTCAGCAGTTCAGCACACTAATAAGTGTTTGGCATGGCCACCACTGTGAGCACCTCTTCTAATCTGAGAGGCCAAATGTGACTAGTATTGATCTCATTGTCACATTAAATTTAGAACTGAAATATTACACAAGTTTCTCTTTTCTTAATGTACATGGTTTTTGGCAGACTCTGTGTACTGAGCTTGTCATAGAAGAGGAGCTGCGAGATATTGGAGCTTGTGTGACTGACAAGGTCCCACTTGCCGTGATAATTGTTCACAAATATATGTGAAGTCTTCAATGAAATCGAAAAGGAAGCAGCTCTCCCCGACACATTTCTGGAGGCAAGTATTATACTGATACCAAAACCAGAGAGAGACCCAACCAAGAAAGAGAGCTACAGGCCAATCTCGCTAATGAACATAGATGCAAAGATACTCAACAAAATACTGGCAAATAGATTACAGCGAATCATAAGGAAAATTATACACCA
>PVLD010027746.1:0-20329 GCA_004027595.1 Dinomys branickii
AAACATCCTAGCTGGCTGTCCCTCAGACAAAGGACTGCTATCTAGAACATACAAAGAATTAAAAAACATGTACCTGTCCAAATTCAAAGACCCAATCCAGAAATGGGCATCTGAGATGAATATACACTTCTCAGATAAGGAAATACAAATGGCAAATAAATATATGAGAAAATGTTCCACATCCTTAGTCATTAGTGAAATGCAAATAAAAACAACATCGAGATTTCATCTCACCCCAGTAAAACTGGCCAGTATGAAAAAGTCATCCAATAACAAATGCTGGCGAGGCTGTGGAGAAATAGAGACTCTATTACACTGTTGGTGGGAATGCAGACTGGTGCAATCACTGTGGAGAGCCGTTTGGAGATTTCTCATCAAACTAGGTCTAGAGGTTCCATTCAAACCAGCTATTCCCCTTCTGGGTGTTTTCCCAGAAGATCTGAAAACATCATATCATTCTGATATATGTGCACCCATGTTTATAGCAGCGCAATTTGTAATAGCTAAAATGTGGCAGCAACCCAAGTGCCCATCCACAGAAGACTGGATTAAAAAATTGTGGCAGTTTTATATAATGGAATATTATTCAGCTATAAAGAAAGACAGTTTTGGGGACTTTGTAGGCAAATGGTCAAAACTGGAGTCCATACTCATAAGTGAAATAAATCAGCAGTACATGTGCAGGCAGCGTATTGTATCACTGGTGTAAGAACCTGAGGGTGGGAATATAAACTAAGAGTCATGAAGATAATATGTTCAAATGTAAATAACAGATGGGATGAGGGAAAGGAGAAAAGAAAGAGGCAAAAATGTACGTATTTATATATGTAGGTACATCTGTGCAGGAGGACTAACATGGTTCTACTAGTATATTATATCAATTAATGCTAAGGAATAATTGATGACGGGTTATTTGATCAATCTTGTATGTCTGTATGTGTTATCCTGAGCACACACTTTGAAGATATCGATGTGCAAAGCAGCAACTATTGTTGGTTTTTAAAATTTTTTTAAAATTTATTTATTTAAATTTTTTTTTAATTTTTAATTTTTTGTCTTTTGTTTCGTGTTTTTTGTGTTTTTCTGTTGTTGAGATGATTAATTGTCTGAACAATTTCGTATGTCTGTATCTGTGTTCATGTATATACACTTCGAAGATATCAATAGGTAAAGCAGCAACCATTGTTGAGTCCATGTCACCTTGTCTGTAAATCAGCTTTGATTGTACTATTTCTTATGCTGCTTTGTGTCTGTTTGTTAATATGTTTTTGTGCTTTTATTTTTTAAAATAAAAAAAAGAAAATACTAGGATTCTTCTATCTTCAGATGATATGCTATGAGTCGCCATCCCTTACAATACCTGACACTGTCTACTTTTGTGGTCCTCGAGACTCCTCACTACATGCAATATAAGATCTAAAGTCCCAAATATTATAACGGCCATCTCTGAGTGATGTTAACTTCTTTAAGTATAGCATAATCCAATCTGCATATTCTGTAATCTAAAGACTAAATTATTAATTAACTATAGACAACAAATTTAAGTGAAGTAATAATGTGGTTAATTTAAATAAATTAACATATCTGCATATTATTATAATCAATAAAGTGCTCTCAGATTGTTGTTGTTCTATATTCTCTAGAATGATCTCACTCCACAATCTATAAACTCTTCCCCTTGCCCATTTCACATTGTCCTGGGGCTCCTACAAAGGGAGTTGGTTTATGGGATGGGTGAAGCCAAGCAATGCATGATACAGCGCCCACAGCCTGAGAACCAGGAAAGTAAGCGCACAGTGAAGGGTTGACTCTCAAGGCCTGAGAACCCAAGGCAAAGGGCTGAGAATGTAGGTGTAGAAAGCACCACTTCTGTAAATCCTATTGTTCAAAAGCTCAAGACCTGGAGCTCTTATTGTCAAAAGCAGGAGAGAGTGGATGGTCTAGCTTGGGGTAAAATCAAATTCACTCTTACTCTGGCCCTTTGTTCTCTCCTGAATCTCTGGGGATTGTACGACGTCAGTCCATAAGATCAATTTCACTTACTTTATTGATGCCAATACTAATTGCTTCCAGAAGTGTCCTCACAGGCACACCTAGGAATAATATTTTAAGGTTTCTGGGCATAACTTAGGCCAATGTGGTTGACATATAAAACGTTGATGGTGGCTCTTTTATTTTTTTAACTTCAAAATGTAGTTTTGCATTTATTTTTACCATGGGACATAGATTCTTGGTCAGAAACCATATTCTGCCAAATAGCACAGTAGGAATTAACACATTGTGTAAGTGCACAGATGTCTGTTGGCAGAAACACTTTAGGCAGGAAGGTCCATCCAAATGTGAAACACATCTATGTTCCAGTGAAGATAGATTGCCTTTTCTTGATGAAGGAGGGGGTTTAAGAGAATCAACCTACTACATACTGAATGCATGGTTAAGGACCTCCGATCTGGTTTTGATGAGGCACTTGGTAGAGGTAACACCCAGACGAGCATAGTAAGAGAAATTCCATATTGAAACCATGCACATCATGCCTAGAAAGGAGAATATTATATGCATGAAACTAATCTTGTCTGCTGGATTATCCATACTTTCTCCTTCATGCAATTAGCTCTTTTTGGGGATCCTTTGCCTGAGGCACAAATACTTTCATGCTTCATGTTCATTCCAGGAAGTCAGTCTCCCATATCTTCCCCAGGCTTTACTGCTGTTAATCCTCCACCTCTGTTCATTGCAAATTTCTGATCATTTAACGAAGTCATTATCTACTGTCCTTAAACTATTATAGATTTGCCTGTCTGAACATTTTCAGACTAGAAAAAGAAAGCAAAGTTACTCTTAAAAACTTTGTGCCAAGAGGTTCATATTATTTTTTAGAAACATTCTATTGAGTCTATAGCACCACACAGTCCACCTGCAGTTGCTACCAAGAACCCAACTTGCCAAATTTACGGTTTATTGAAATCACTTTGTCACAATGAGGAAGAGCTTGGAAGAAGCTACTTAAACTTTCAACATAAGAGATAAAGAATGCCCTGAACTAATGAAGTAGCAGTGAGGATTTAAAGATGAATAATCAAATGAAGATCTTGAGAATGAAAAATTCTGTACTTATTTGATAGTACCCAACTGATTATTAGTACTTAGATGATACATATCTCTAACTAACCTTACTGCCTTCTTCCACCATGACACTGAGACAGATAGCAAACGATTCATTTTTTTCAGTGGATGGAGGGAAAGCATGGCTTGCTGACGCCCTGCATGCCTCTCGCTCTTGCCTCCCACTGTGACTCCCAATCTCGTCCCCGATGGCCTGGGGCAACCTCCTTCAGGGTCCTCCCCAGGTATCCATCCAGTGGTCAACCTGGCTATCAAACGGCCATTCACCACATCAGTATGAGTATATCCAGATGGACATCATGGTTCTCCTTCCCCATTCCATCCACTTCAGACTATTGCCTTTTTGAAGACGAAAATGGGCATTCTGGAGTAGCTAAGATCAGTAAGGGAAGAATCTGAGCTCCTTGTTTGCATATCTATACTCACAGCAAGGTTTCAGCTCTGTGTGTCCTGGACCCGGCTTGCAAACTGCTACATAAGCAGCCATAGCCAGTCACTTCTGAGGTTTTAGTCTAAGACAGCTCTTTTCCATGTACTGACACCCCTGTACTGGAGAACAGGTGCTGCTAAAATAGGAACTCATTTTGCTGCTCCTAGAAGTCTTCTCATAATATATTTGTCAGATTTTGTGGGTTCAAAAAGTTCTGTAAATCTATTTGGGATTTTTATCCTCAGTAGTGGACAAAGCAGATGTTTTCAAAACAAGGGCAATAAATGCTCAGAACTGTTAACACTTATGGTTGATACATTGTGTCAACTTGAAGTGTGGAAGCTTAACTAAGTAACTCAGCAGGGCTACATCCTGGGGTGAAAAGGACATGCCCTTACTGGGTTGATCATTGTGTTAACTTGAGAAGTTTAAAAGTTCAACTGATTCACTGGGGCCCAGGGTCCTTATTTGTGAACATCCTCAGCTTGTGGGACAGGAAGGCACAGAGAAGGTGTGGGTGTAGGCTGACAGCGGATGTAAAATATCAGGGAGGAAAAGAGCCTTGCTGCTGCCCCCCTTGCTCTTGCTGCTTTTGTTGTCTTCTGCCACCTTGGACTGTTGCCGCTGTGCAATTCCACCCTGCCCTGGAGCCAGTGCATTATGGACTGAAACCTCCACAAACTGTGAGCTGAATAAACCTTTCCTTCATTAGTTTTGGGCATTAGATATTTTATCTGAGTGACGAGAGAAAAGTAACCAAGACAAACACTAAAAAGTTCCAGAGACCAGCAGCCAACAGAGAACAGCACCCAGTAGAGACTACCTTCAATGTCTGGCATAGGCCGGACCAGATGGTGATGGCTGGCAGTAGCAGTAACTCACAGCTGGCTGTGTCAACTGCTGGCATCCAGCATTAACTTGAGTCATCTGGTGACATCATGCCTGCTAGCAGAGCTGCACTTCACTGATTCATAGTTTTCATCTTAATCTAACAAAAGAACTACAGGCTAATTCAAACACTTGCAAAGAGTTTACATCACTCAGAAAAATTCTTACTTTGGAAGGAATCTTCTTTTACAGCCTTCTGATTCCTGAAGCAAAAATAACCAATAAAAATATTAACTGCTGGGAAATGCAGTTTTCACTCTTCATATTTTACTGTATAAGGTGCAAGTGTTATTGTAGGTCTTAACTTTCCATAAAAACATTCAAATTACCTAATTTATGCATTTCATTAACTGTATCCCTTAACATATGAGTCTAAATGTGAAATGGAAGAGAAATACGTGAGTTATCTTTCCTCACAGTTATACTTTGAAAACATCACAAAACCTTAGTGTGACATACAACACTGGCATTTATGACACCTGTCTAGGCTGAAGGAAAGTCGACTCTGCTGATCTTGGATGAGCTCACTCAAATAATCAAAGGGCAATCAGTGCAAATAGGGTAATTGGGATCTGTTCCATGTGGCTTGTCCTCCAGGATACCCCAGATAAATTCTCAGGAAGCTGGAATGGGTCCAACAGAGAAACAAGCTCAATTTCCTGCAGGCTTCTCTGTCTTCGGTTTGCATCATGTTTGATAATGTCCCCAAAGCCAAATTTCGGGGCCAAGTGCACAATTAGATTTGGAGGTGAGGATTACAAAGTTACCTGTGAAAGGGCATTCATAAGGGGAAGTGGCAGGAATTTGAACTGCTTTTGCTAATAACTACTAGGAATACGTGTTAAGACCATTAAAACCATGTCATACAAAGCCCCTTTCTCAGGAGACAGACCTCAGGTAGATGAAGACTGACAGTACCAGGGAAGCTAAAAGGCAGCTCAGATCTTAATTTTGAAGAGAGTATCCTGGGAGTTGACATATCCCTAGACATCCAAAAAGCGGGGTCTGGGGAAAATTAGGACTGTTGCTGATCCACAAAGATTGCCAAACCACAGCTAGCCCATGTTACATGAGGCTCTGAAATTCAAAACAAATGTGACATTGCTAAGAAAAATGGCTTTTAAACTCAGAAAACTCTTTTATTTTAACATGTATTAATATTCTGACTTATATTTATAACTCAGTTTTAAATTTTAAATCTAGCAATATAGTTGTTTTTAACTGTCTTTCTCTGGTTTCTCTATAAAAACGTCTCATGTAGATGATGTAATTACATGTGCTGGTGGCAGCATCTACTCAGCACTCTAAAGAAACCTAGTAGAACTAAGCAGTTAAGAACGACTTCAAGCAGAGTTTAGGATGCAACTAATTTTGCCCACAGAAGTGTTTTTCTCTCAATCACTACCGAATTACAAGTAATTAGCACTTTTATTTACAAAATTTTTAGTTTTTACCAATAAAAATTAACTAGTAATAATTTTTCAGATGAAAGATATACATGAACATATGACTGAACTGGAAAGGGTATGACTCCATTCTGCAATACAGTTTATATATTAAACTTTAACAAATGGAAAAAAACGTATTATTTCTAGATGTTGAAAATATACTTTTAAAATTATTCTAATATCTCTAAAAGGGATGTTTCACTTAGATCCACAGTCACGCAGATGAAGTCTTTGGTAATGCTATGGGAAGAATACAGATATAAGAGCAAATGCAATTTTAGCTAAAAAGGAAAGGAAGGACGCGTAAGGAAGATATTGCGAAAACAGAATCAATGATAGTTATCAGACTCATAGGTCATGCACAAATCTGAATTTTTAAATTTTAATGCTCAATTATTGAAATAGTTTCTCAAGGACTTTCGATGGTAGTTACATTTACGGAAGTAACAGAGATTTTGGAGGAAGAAAAATTTTCTAGCACTGGCACATGACTTCGTTTATTTCCTACGAAAATCTATTCAGGAAATTTTCTACCATAGTTTGTTCAGGAAACTTAATCTCTAATATATATTTGATTCTTTCCATTAATAAAAATGCAGACAACTTTAATGAGGAAATGTAAGTACAATAAAAATTACAATATGTTACAGTCACAAAACATTCCATCATCCAGTCTTACCTGATGCATCTCCAGTTATCCTGTTCTCTGCTATACCACAGTAGACATGAGCTTTCTCTTTCAATACAAAAGAAAATGACAGAGTCCATTTGTACTTTTTCCGAGAAGTGTCTGTTCACTTCAGTTGCCCATTTTTTGAGTCTTGTGTTTTAGGGTTTTAACTTTTTGTGTTCTTCATACATTCTAGTTACTAGTCCTCTGTCTGAGGGATAGCTGGTAAGTTATTTTCACTGTTCTTTCAATTGTTTCCCTTCTCTCTTGTTTCTTTGTTTTCATTTGTTGTGCAGAAACTTTTTAAGTGGATATGATGTCTTTTGTTGGTTTTTGGCACATTTTTTTGTGCCATTGGGGTTCTGTTCAGAGTGTTCTTGCCTGTACTTACATCTTCAAGAGTTTTACCTATTTTATCTTGCAGGAGACCAGATGTTTCCGTTTTAACATTTAATCTTTGATCCACTTAGTTTTAGTGTAGCACATATGTCCAGTTTTAGTGTAGCACATATGTACAATCTTTTGGGTGTGGATAGCCAATTTTCCTAACATTGTTTCTTTCTTTTGAATTAGTACATGTTTGCAGTTTACCCAGTCATAATCACCTGGGGAGCGGTTACATGTACACCCCCAGCTTGTTTCCCTGCCCCACTTTTCATTCTTGTCAATATTATTAATCTTACCTCATGTTATAGCATATACTGTTTACGTTCCTTGAAGTTATCAGGTTCCTGTGCATGACGGATCTTTATTCTACTTAACTCTCCTTCTCCTCCTCCTCATTCCTTGCGTGTTTTTCCTGAACCCTTTCCTTATCGCAAGACACCCACCTCCTAGTCCCTGCCTACTCATCCTTTTATTGTTGTTTGTATTTTGCCTCACTGAAATGAAAGATGCCATATTATATTTAAGCTTGTGTGTCTGGTTTATGTCACTCAACATATATTTTCCAGGTGCATCCATTTTCTACAAATGTCTCAAATGTATCCTTTTTTATACCCAAATAGCTTTCCATTTTATATAGACACCACATACTCTTTACCCAGTCATCTACTGGTAATTATACAGGCTGTTTCCAGGATTTAGTCAGCACAAATTTTGCTGCTATAAACATTGGTATACATGTGTAGCACTATAGCCTGATGTCTTAAGTTCTTTGCAGAAGGTACCTAGCAAGAGTATTTCTGAGTCATACGGATTTTCTAATTTCACCACTTTAAGCAGTCTCTACACAGATTTCCATAGTGGTTGTACTAGCTTTACATTCCAGAACAATGAAAGAGGGTTCATTTTTCACCACAGCCTCTCAAGGCATTTTTTAATTGGGTGATTTCTTAATGATTGCCATTCTTTCTGGAATAAACTGACTAAAAGACTTCTGTACAGCAAAAGAACCAGTAGTGTTGTTTGAATTTGCATTTCTTTAATGACCAGACATGTTGAACTTTTTTTTAATATTCAGAGTCCACCAAAAAAAATGTATAGACCCTTCAGGGAAAGGAACAAGTTGTATAAGATGTACATACTCCTGATTCAACACCTGTAGACTTTTACTCATGAGGGATCCTAAAGGATGCTATATATTGCATAAAATACACTACACTGATGGTCCTTAGAGAAGAAATTAATATTTTATGTGCATAAATCTTAAGAAACACTTTGAACATGGTTACACGAACAGCAGTTCACCAAACTAGTAAACATCTCCCAGCTAATGTTCAAATTCTGAGTATCTCTTTTAATTACAGAGGGCAAAAATAACTTGTATTAATCTCATGTCTCAATAAACAGTATTAAAATATTTATACAAGTTTTCTTTTCCTGAAGCGTACTCTTTGTTGATCATTTATATTTCTTTCTCTGTGTTTTTTTCATTTCACTTGCTCATTTTTTGGGCTACATCTTTACTTTTAGGTGGTTCAATTTTTGAGTTCTTTGTATATTCTAGATATTAGTTCTCTGTCTGAAAAGTAGGTGGCAAGAATTTTTAACCATTTCATAGGCTGTTGCTTCATTCTACAGGTTATTTTGCTGTACAGCTTTTTAGCTCGATATAATCTCATTTACTAATTCTTCCTGTTATTTCTTGTGTAACTGAGGTTCTGTTTGGAAAACCTTTCCTACATATATTTTTGAAGTGTTTTACCTATTTTATCCTCCAGTAGGTTTAATGCTTCTGTTCAAAACTTTGATAAACTTTGCTTTTAATTTAGTACATGGTGAGAAATAAGGGTCCACTTTGAGTCTGCATATAGATAGCCAGTTTTTCCAGCACCACTTGTTGAGCAAGCTGTATTTCCTCTCACATATACTTTTGGCCTCCTTGTCAAAGATCAGATAGCTGAATGTACCAGGGAAGCTTCTGTATCCTTGATGCAATTCTACTGACCCACCTCTCTGTTTCTGTCTAGTACCATACCCTTTTTTTGCTACTGCTTTGTAGAGAAGTCAGGTATTGCTGTGCCTCCTGCTTTGCCTCTGTTGCCCCAAATCACTTCTGCTATCCTGGATCTTTTCTGATCCCATAGGAATTTTAGGATTGTTTTTTCAGTATCTGTAAAGTACATGGTTGATATTTTGACTAACACTACACTGCATCTGTATAACACTTTGGGGAATATAGCCATTTTGACAGTGTTGATTTTTCCTCTCCAGGAGCATGGGATTAGCATCATTTATTAAATATCATATGGCTTCTCTTATAGGATAACCCAAAATATACATAAAAAGCAAAAATAAGATACTAGTAAGTGGGAAGATAGATCTTTTTCAAATTGGTAGAGGATCAAGAACTGCAAGGAGACAATGGGAATGCAAAGGGGACGGAGAAGGGATGAGATGAGTTGTGTGCATGTACTGGCTAGCCACAGAGAATGTAATCTATGTAATGCAAATATATAGCAATAAAATATAAAAATTAAAGAAGTACAAATGATAAAATCATAAATACAATGACTATGCAATACATACTGAGGCCTTACGTTCTAATCAGAGGCTTGATATGCTAAATGCAAATATTTTTCCCTTGCCTTTCTTTGTAAGAATTTAGCACTTAGTTTTATTTTTATCTAAATTCCAGTGTGTCCTTTCCTGGACATAAAGAAACACTTTTAATCTAGGGTGCACATTCTAGAGATAATTTAAGATTTCAATTAAGGTAAGTAGCATTTGTAGTCAAATTCCTGAACAACAACAACAACAAAACCACACAAATGCTTCTTGAAGGCCTGTCTTGGTATTTTCTGTCACAGTTTCCAGAAACAGTATCACTTACGATGAAATATAATCAGATAATTACATGCTGCAGATTTATAAAATCCTTCCCTGTCTTAAAGATCAGCGTGGTAACTACAGATTCTATGCCGTCATTCTAAATGTCAAGTTCTTAGATTTTTTTCTCAGTGAAGATTGAAAATGTACAAGAGGTGTATAGATTGTATACAAATATTCTGTCATTTTATAAGAGGAACTTGGACACCTTTAGTTCTGAGGGAGTCCTGGAAGCAATCCCTGTGGATACCAAGGGACAAATGTATCAGAAGTTTACATGTTAATACTAGCACACGACCATTTATGTCCTGTTTGCAACTATCCCCAAAGCTCTGTCAGGCTGCCCTAGGGCAAAAGGAGAGAAAAGGGGATGTGCAGGGATTTTGTTCCAGTCCTTTGGATTATAGTAAGAGGAAGCCATTTCCTCTATGACAAAATGCATTCATCATTAGCCATAGAATATCAATTTTAAAAAATGTCAGGCATTGTACTGGGTACTGGAGGACATTGTTCAGGGAAGCCATAACAAAGTACCTCAGATGGGGTGGCCCGATGACAGAAACTTATTCCTGGAGGCTGAAAGTCCAGTGTCAAGGTGTTGGCAGAGTTGGTTTACTCCAAAAGCCACAAGGGAAGCATAGGTTCCAAGCCGCCCTTCTTGGCCACAGTCCATCACTCCTTCTTCAGTGGTTTCCCAACATGCATGTGCCTCCCTGGTATCTTGCTGTTTGCCTGACTTCCACTTCTTATAAAGATATTAGACAGGAGCAGAGTTCACCCTAATAACTTCATTTTAACTTAAACCCCACCAAAAGACACTATCTACAAATACATCTGAGATGCATTTCTGTCCTAAACAAGAGCTAAATACAGAGCTCTACCCTCAGAATCACAGAGAGAAGAGCTTGGGTTGCTTGACCTATGTGTTCTGAACAAAACATGATAGAGTTAAAAATTCATCTTAGTTTATTAGTACATGCACGTAGGTCATAATGTTCACACTCCTTGTGTGCAATTGGTCCCTGCACATAAGACGCTTTCTGTCCTTTTGCATTCCCTGTCCCTCCCCACTTCCCCCTCCACCGATTTCTTGATCCTCCTCTTCCTTTTCTGTTTAAACTTTCCCTGTGAGGACAGAATATTTTCAAGAAATTACATGCATAAGAAGTTCATATTCCCACCATAAATGAAGAGCATAAGAACTGATGTTAAATAAGATTGATTTAAATTAAACTGAATCACTCTGACATAGATAATCTCATAAAATTATATATTTTTTGTACCATAGACCTCAAAATATCTTGGCAGATCCATTATGACCAGTGTGAAAAATCCAACTATCTCACATTTTCCGTGTGATTTTATGAGAAAACGCGTGGGACTGTGCACTCTGTAGTCCCATTCGTAAGCATTTAGTGACTCTGACAGTACAGTTCAAAGCAAATAGCTATAGCCCTATGACATGTTTTAGATCTGAAATGTTCCCCAGGCAGGGCGTGGTCATGCATGCCTGTAATTCCAGCCCTGGGGAGGCTGAGGCAGGAGGATCAGTGTGAGTTTGAGACCCGCCTGAGCTACAAAGTGAGCGCAATATCAGCCTGAACTGTGTAGCAAGATCCAGTCTCAAAAAGAAAACAGCACCCCAAAGTTCTCCTGTGCATGAAAAGTGATTTGATCATGAAGGTACTGTACTTATCATATCCACTGATAAAGTTATCGCTGCAGGGTAGTTAGCCTCTGTCCCACATTCCTGTATAGATTACCTTAGGTATTCAAAAAGAGTGTCAAGTTGTAATGAAGAACTGCATGCATCTTTCATTTCCTATATCCTTTCTGTGATGTATTAAACGGGAAACCCAATGTCTCAGCCACTAATAACAGTTGTATTCTAGGCTGGGAAAAGCTTCCCTTATGCCAGCTGGTGCCCAATATGGTGCCCTGCTAAAGGTGTCATTTATATCTTTGCTTCAGGATCAAGGTCAGCAGGGTACCACGGATGATTTTACAAGTATGCTAATGTTTACAACCCGACTTTGTAACCCATAACCAAGCTCCCCTACTTTAAATGCTCTGTCCTTACAAGATGTAGCCTAACACAGGTTGAGCGAAATCAGAATTCTCATGTAACCTCCCTCTCTCTATTAAAGGTTAGCAATGGGTGAGAGAAAACATCTGGCGAATGCCCAAGCTGTCCAACTTGTTTACTAAGGCAGATGTAAATTATATGAGATTATCTAGTCCTGTCAGCCCCTAAACATCTATATAAAAATTTTAAGCTTACCATAAAATTCCAAATACACTATTGAAATACTTGAATATTTCAATACTATTTCATGCTTAATAGGAATATTTATATTGTAACTTAATGTTGGGTTTTTAAGTTTGATTCATTCAGCCACTCAGTAACTTGCCATACTTTCCTGATATAAATTTGCCGATTTGAGCTATAAAATCTATACCACCATACAAAGCAGCATGTACAACTTGTTGAAAATGCCGCATTAGCAACATTTTTCAGACTGTTTCACAAAATGTGAACTACTTCGAGTTCACTGACTACAGGCAAAGAAGAGCCCCAGCTGGTTCAGCTGCTTAGAAGCACAAGTGGCTCCCTGCAGTCAGCTGTTCTCCACAGAGAGGACCAAGAGCCAAATTTAGGCACTTAACTAGAGTAGGACAGGAAGGAGGTCAGTGCTTTTCAGGGCGAGCAAAGTACAGAGAACATGCTATCATAAATAAAAATTATTCAAAGGCACAATAAGCCCAAATTTCCAGCTAATACCTCTCACAAAGGCTATAGTAACAATGCGATAGTATTTCCTGGAATTCACAGGCACATTTTGTATTTTGTCTATGAAAACTACAAGAGGAGCTCAAAACATACAGTGAATGCTGAAATTTGAAAAAAAAAATCACAGTAAAAGACACATCGCCATTAATCCCCCTCATAACCCACCCCCTTGCTTCTAACAGACTATTGTCACTTTTTGAAGCTGTTTTGGAAGGCCTCTTCATGAGTGGCTTTACAAGGTGTGATACAAAATATGGTGAAGGCTTCTGCTGAGTGTCATTCAAACGAAGGCAAGCTTGTGAAAGTATTACATTATGCGTCTTCACCTTAGTCACTGGGTCTGGCACGGGGTGACTTCCGGCTTTGCACCAAAGTCCCAAGGACCATAAAAGGTAACTGTTTTGAATGGATTCAAATCATTGATGCAGCTGAGAAATTTTAACTAATGATATTCACAACAGAAGACTACCAGAACTGCTTCAGAGGGTGGTAAGAATGATGGAAAATGTGTGTTTGAAGTGAGGGTCGGTATTTTGAGGATTAATGGCAATATGTCTTTAATGGTAATTATTTTTTAAAAATTTAAACATTCGTTGTATTCTTCAGTGTCACTTGGGATAAAATATTTATACGTTAAAACATTATATTAAACATAAAACATGTCATAAAATAAATATAACAAAAACATAACAAAATACTTTAATTATGTAAGTGTTTGGTAACTAAGAGTTTTTTATACTTATTTCCTCACATGTCTGTGTATAATGGTGATGTGACATCAATGAAACCATTAACTCTAAAATATTAAGTCTAACCAGTATTCACTGAACATGTTTGTCAGGAATTAGTAAGTTTATTCTATTTATATAAATTCATTGTATGTGTTTTATTGAGCCTTCCTATGGCATCTAAGTATAGGATATATTTTGTTGTTTCCATATCCAAGATCCTATCACTGCTAATACACTTGGAGTCTATTCAATGGTTTACCTATATGCTTATAAATATGTATGTGTTCATAGTTCCACATCAGTTTAAGTTATGGTTTAGTGACAATTTTCAAGTATTTAAAAATCACAAGGGCCAGACGTGGTGCATGCCTGTAATCCCAGCACCTTGGAGGCTGAGTTAGGAGGATCACTGCAAGTTGGAGACCTGCCTGGGCTACAAAGTGAGCTCAAGGGCAGCCTGAACTGCATAGCGAGATGCTGTCTCAAAAAGACAAATAAATAAATAATGAAAATAAAAAGTACAATGTTTATGTATTGCAAAAATTGTGTCATCTTATTTAGAGGAATTGAATGAGAATCTTCTCCAGAAAAAGGATTACAATCTAGAGAGACAAAATATAGGTCCTTTAATAAGGAAAAGTCTTTGTTGTCATGATCTCATTATTACGACTAATGTTAGAAATGTATGATGATACAGAGTGAAAATGGCCACTGATCTGTAACAGGGTTAAATCTCATCAATTTCCTCAATATCTACTTCTTCCCTCACCTTTGACCCATTCAAATCTTAAAATATTACAGCTTACACACTTGTTAACTCTGTTGTACATTTCTTCCAACGTTCATCTGTATTTTCCTCTCTATCTGGGATATTGTCATTTAGACAACCTGTGGCCCTCTCATATGTATAAATTGAATGTAATTTTTCCCCATAAAAAGGTGCTTTATTCGAAAACCTACTAGTTAAGTGATTTTCCTCTCCCCAAGTCAACTTCATATATTATGAGAGTTCTTGTACTGCCTCATACTTCAAAATAAATGTAGCGTCACCATTTCCTTCATGACAACGTTTCCATCTTCACCGTCTTCGTACTTACAGCACCATCATCTGAACCCGGTACCACTTGTGTGACTTGTTGCACTGATATTCTCATCGGTCTCTAGTCTCTCCCTCCACAATCTATGCAGCACTGTCATGCCAGTTTGATCTTCCTAATATAGTTTTCTACTGAGAATCCCTTTGGTCACCTTGTCCTCTGTCAGACTGATTTGTATCTTCCTCGCTGATAGGCCCTTTGTCCCGGTGTTTGTCACTGGTGACATCATTTCACTCGCTGAAATGCCCTTTCTAGTTTTCATCATTTTGCGTTTTATTTTTGGCTTCCAGCTGAGTTCCTTTTCATCGGTGAGGCTTCCATATTCTCTCAGATTTCACTAAATTTTCTCCTGTTTTAAAGAAGGTAGTCTTTGTGGTTTCATCATCTGAAGGCTCCATACATTTTATACAAACAGGGCAGAGAAACTGAATGGCTTTCACTTTTCTTGAGCATCTTCTAATCAGTCTTAGAACTGTGAGTCAAACCAATAACATTCCACTTTCACTATCCCATGGAATTCACTGATTCCCTATATTCAGAAAATTGCTGTGGTGCTGAAACGTACATTACCAGCTTTTATGGGCTGAATTGTGTCTCCTCAAAATCGCTATGTTGCAGCATTAAACCTAAATACCTCAGAGTATGGTACAACTTTTAAAAAGGCAACTAAGGTAACATTACAGTACATGATTGTTCCTTAATATAATATGACTGATACTTCTGTAAGACAAATCAAGTATTTTGTTTTGTATGTAAACTAAAACATACCAGATAATGGACAGGTAATGAGCAGACAAAAGAATGACCATCTCCAAATCTTGACTCTAGCCCCAAAACAATTAAAGAAATAAACATCTACTTTTAAGTCATTCAACACATATTATTTGTAACAGTAGCTCTAGCAAATGAATACATCTCACATAATTATTTACATTTGCTATTTCTCTAAGATTCTGTAAGAAATTATAGAAATGAGATAAAGCATGACATATTTTAGCACTCTGTATTTTAAATTGGTACATGCTGAGATTTTTCCAGTGATATTACCCTGAAAAGGGGTCAACCCAATTAGCTGTTATGTTTTGTTTCTGCTGAAATTAGTCTTGACACTTTGAGTAGCTATACAAATTGATAGAAGCAATTTTGTAATTTTGACAGTAAGAATTGCCAAAATTTTTATGCACATTTCTAATTTGTATAATGACTATGAAAGTTTTCACAGATTCTAAAACAATAAGCATCAAGATGAAAACATGTGACATATTGAACTGAAGATTTAAGAGAAGAAATTGGCGAGCATGCATCATGATTTTAGGCATATCTAAATGCTCTAGGAGGCTGAACTTTGCCTCTAAATATACCCTAAAAATCAGCATCTGAACTGAAATAACAATGTATCCACTACATTACATCTGCATTATTAAATTTTACTTATTACATCTAATTCTTTCCCCTTAGAAACAAAAATTAAATTACCTTACCTTTTATGTGCTTTTGAATTTCAATTCTCCTAAATTGACGCAATGCCTAGCAAAATTTAATACCCTCTTCCTGCACTCTTTCAAAATCTACACTGGGCAGGGTAGCAATTATTTGACTGATGGTCCACTTTGTTCCCATAGGAGAGCGATTTTCCTAGTCATTGTGTAGATTAGAAATGTGCATATATATTTTTCTTGCCAAAGTTACAACTACTGATCTGAAGATTTATGCAAGTACTCAAGATGTCAAGACTAATTTCAGCAGAAGCAAAACATTATACTGGCAAAAGTGGTTGACCCCTTCATAGTGTAAGCATCACTTGGAGACAAATGTAGTAATTTTAAACACTAAGTCTTGCAGTACACTGAGCTTTGTCTCATTTATACAAACATTATATTTTCAGATTGTAAATTTTACACGTTTTATGATTATAAGTATATTTAAAAGTATGATCCTAAAGTGGGCTTTGCTTGCTTGAAGTTTAAAAATATTAAAAGTAGCTTTGTCTTTCCTTCACATTGTTTATATTCTTGACTTCTCTTATTTACTGTTACAAAGAGAGACATAAAAACTCCAACATGTTACCGAGAAAGAATCTCCTACATGAATATTTGTGGGGCAATAAACACAGCAGAATGAAGGAAAGAGAGTAGCTGATCTGACATGCAGAAAACAATGGGAATAGTAGAATCCAAGGAAAGATTAAAGCCTAAGACCCTGCTCTTTCCAAATGGAGAAAGCATGGCTGGGCCTCACTCATTACCCTGACTTTTTCCATACATTGGGTGTCTGATGCCTGTGGGAGAGGGTAGGACTCTAGTTGAGTTTACTATCTTTAGCAGATGGCAGTTTTGGAGAAGGACTCGGTAAAAATCTGTCATCTGCCCACAAATTCAGAAACTGGGAAAATGAACGCCTGGTCTTGAAGGTAAAGATCATGTTTCAGATCAAATCAGCCACTGTAGAAATGTAAGGGTTTAGCCTCATATGTACTGACCAATTGGTTTCAGGTCAATAATTTTGACCTTTATGGGCTTGGATTTACTTCTTTGTAACTAAGATGCTTACTATCTTTGAGTCCTTCTTACAATAACTTTACTAGGATCACTTGGAGCCAACTCAGTAGAAAATTCTTAGTCATGATGGAATAGGGCTGAAGTCTATATCAGAAATCATGTAGATCCATTGCTTTATTGTATAGCTAAGGACATTGAAACCTACCATATGTCTAATCCTGACATAGCATTTTACATTAGTTACCCATGAAATTCTTACCATAATCTATGAAGAATGGACACAGAGAGGGGATCACGTGATTTGAATAAAGTCATAAAGAGGCAGAAGACTACACTGATGGTACCTAGCTCCTCTTTCATGTACCATGTAAATATCATGTCACTTTTGGCAAGATGGAGGCTCCTGAAAGACCTATACCCAGGTAATGACTTATGTCAAACAGGTTTTTTAAGCTACCTTTGGAGGCCAACGTAGATTGCAAAGCATATATACTTGACTGATAATTATGGAACAGAATATTCCCTGACATATTTATTTATTTTCCTGTCTTTATTTTCGTTCTTTTTTCATTTGCTTGTTTTAGTCTTCCCAACGCTCTACAGTAATGTGGCTGAATAAGCATTATGTTTGGTATCTCAGGAAGTTTAGCACCTATGACTTTATACTAATTGAATTCATGTATTCACATCTTCAGCATGGTGTGTTCAGGCACTCAAGTGAGAAACTCATGACAGTCTATGCAAAGAAGCAGGGAAGCAAAAAGAAGAGGAGGAAGAGAAGAACAATGAAGTGGAGGACAAGAAGGAGGAGGAAGAAGAGGTAGAGGAGGAGAAAGAGAAGAACAAGAACAAGAACAAGAACAAGAAGAGCAAGAGGAGGAGGAGGAGGAGGAGGAGGAGGAGGAAAAGGAGGCCAGCAAGAAATTAACAGGAAAGTGGAGAATAAAGCATAGGAAGTAAAGGATAATAATAAAGGACAAAATACAAAAATAAGAGCGACCATAAAAATGGAAAATAAGATTTTATTTGTAGTAATACAAGGAATTCTCAGAGCATCTATGAAACTATAGTCTTTTATTATTGAGTGATCATTAGTATTCTTTAGGAAATTGTAACTCCTGTAAAGTTTTGGAAGAGAATAATTTTTCCAGACAAATATAGTTTAGTTATGTGAATTAAGATTTTGAGTCAGTGTGGTTCTCCTGGTAGGCAGAAAAATATTCCTGATGAATACAAACAGATACGAGCTAGAGGGTGCAGAAAGGAGGAAGACTAGAAATCATTAAGATTTAATTTTTTCATTTAAAATTGAATTAAGAAACCGTTTCTTGTGAAAATAAAAGATATGTTTTAAATAATTACTTTTATTAGGGAGAGATTTCATCAAGATAAGAACTCAGACATTTGGAAAATGTTTCCCTATGGATCATTTATTTTCTTACAGGCAGAATATTTCATGCTGAGGATATAGAACTAAAAATCAGACATTGTCAATCATGTAATAAATTATAGAAGATACTGGATCAGATAGTGTCATTAGCACATAACTAAGATATAACCATATCAAATGATCAGGGAAGGCTCCTTGAAGGATGTAAAATCTGAACTATTGTTTGAGTAACTAATAGCTGTTCAGTTGAAAAATATGGAATCCAGAGCAGCAAATACAGCCAAAAAAGGAACACAAAAAATAGGATACAATCCACAGATATAAATGCATTTGGAATTAATCACAGAAAGGTGAAGAGTAGCTTCAAACTGCTAGGCATCATCATGTCCAGAGAATATCCAGGGAAACAGGGTCTTCACAAAGGTAGAAAAGCTAAGAGGCCAGAGAACCCAGTCTCTGTCAGTCCTACTAACTAGCTGTGCCTGAATCTAGTGTTGTTTATTTTTGAGTCTTTTTAATTTTCCACATCTATTAATTTCACTTTCTGCTTAAGTCAGTGAGAGGTAAGTGGCACTTGCAAACATTTCCTAATAAAAACAGTTTTCTTTCTGCTTTTGTTTTGAAGAACATTTAGAGAATCATGTCTTATTCTTTTTTTAAAAAAATATTTTAAAAAATAAAAGAAGGAAGCTTATTATCAAACAGACATTGATTTACAGAATACAATAAGAACAAGCAATACTGAATTACAGACAAAGTGGTAGGAAATTAACAACAGTTGTATCACATATTGATGTCTTCAAAGTGGTTTCTCAGGAAAACAAATAGACACATGCAAGATTGATCAAATAATTAATTATTAACTGATTCTTCAGTAAAGCGATAGAAGTCAGTAATACAACTATGTTAGTTATCCTGTGTACACATATGTACATAGTTTCCCCTTCTTTCTTTTCTCTTTTCCATCATCCCATGTCTTGTTCTTAGGTGTAGCTGGCATATCACTTATAACAGTACTTACATGCTTTAAATAAACATACACCTCACAGTGCACGTGTACAGATACACACATCTCCTAGGCCTCACTGCAGGAAATGGCCAGAACACCTACCACTAAAGCTGAGGAACAAACAGCACAAAGGGAAAGGGAGGTAAAAAGCACCAAGGATATGTGATAATGGCAAAGCTCTACGAATATCTAAACTGTGCACGTGGTTAGTAGAGAATGCTCAGTGATCCTGGTTTCTTAAAAATCAACAAAATTGTGGCCCTTTGCACTTACTCCTCATTTCTAAAGCTAATTACACCATTGTAGATATTTTTTCTTCATGATGTGCTTTTTCTGTCATCTTCAAAATGATAGTCTGATTGATAATGCATAGGTTTACTGCTGCGTGGGCCCAAAAACATGACAATAGTTTCAACAAATCTTTTTCCAGTGAAGTATTTATGTGTATTGAGAATAGGGAACAATTAAACTCTGAGTTTTAATGAATCAGTGAAAGATCTTCTAGTCAACTGGTAAAATGGCAGGCTCACCTGGAAATTTCAATATATTCATATGGGTTATAGAGTATTGTGGAAGTTTTTTATTATTCTTGCCTATTTTAAAATTCAGCATAAGTGTAAATTCTCTCTTTTGAGCACAGAGTCAGTTGCATAATGGAAAGAGGATAGTCCTAAAACAGGTTAAAATATTCTTTCTCAGAAAAAGACAAAAATGTATGTATGTATGTATAGAGGAATATACATGAATATACATATGTGCAGGAGGGCTAACATGGTTCTACTATAGTATTATATCACTTAATGCTAAGCAATAATCGAAGACAGGAAATTAGATTAATAGTGTATATCTGTATGTGTTAGCCTGAACACACACTTCGAAGATAACAATATGTAAAGCAGCAACAAGCGGTGTTTTTTCTTCTGTTGTTGTTGTTGTGGATGTTGATGCTGTTGTTGATGTATGCCTGTTTTCTTTCTTGTCCTT